>OY744521.1:2401946-2464446 GCA_963556195.1 Sepiola atlantica
GTTAAAAATAGATGTGAAAATAGGTCAATTAAGCTAAGCTTGATCATGGGCATGCGTGTTATGTTAAGATTCAGCAATGACACGGTTTATGTCATTTGTAGATGATGAAAATGACTGGATTTGGGCAAGTTTTCTATAATATGCGTGTTAAAGGTGTATGATTTTGAAAATGTAAATGTATCAGGGTCTACGAGTATCTTGGTACTTATTGAATTAAATAAGAAGTCGATTCGATCAAGAAATTGTAGCCGCCATGTTGAATGAAGAAATGTTGCAGGAACTGTGTTCGTTAATCCCATTCGCTTAATTCCGGAATGAATATAAATGTAGAAGTCATAGGTAGAATTTGAAATAACGTAATCTGATATTCGCAGAAAATCATTGGAGTGAACGGGAGCGGTCATTAAGTCTTTGCGTATTGCTTTATATTATGTAGTAAATTAATACCAGGCAAATAATAAATAAGAATCAGTGTTTTGTGAAAATTAAACTGTGTGTATTAGTTCCCGGTGTCGATGAGTAGAGTGACAGTACAGAATTGTTAGGGAGAAAAGTTTTTGCTACCACCTATATGGAGTTGGTTTTTCGGAGAAACGTTGATGGTGGGCCAAATGTAATATTTAGTGTTAGGTTGAAAAAATTAATAACAAATTTACTAAAACACGATCGAGTGAATAAGTGTAGTATAGTGGTGAGTTTAGTAGCCTGTGATGCATGTGGTTATTTTCCTATTCTCCGAGAAGGTACAGAGGAAAAAACGTCTCTACTTTATATATTAGAAAAAGAATATATATATATATATATATATATATATATATATATATATATATATATATATATATATTTATATATATATATAATATATATATATTATATATATATATGAATATATATATATAATTATATATATAATATATATATATAATTATATATATACTTAATATATATAATTATATATATAATATATATATATAATTATATATATAATATATATATATTTGTATATATATATATGTATATATATATAATTATATATATAATTAATATATATAATTATATATATAATTAATATATATAATTATATATATATATTAATATTATATTATATATATATATATATATATATATATATATATATATATATATATATATATATATATATATATATATATATATATAATAAAAGAGATTACCAAAGCTGCCTAGTGAATAAATAGATAAATAAGCGATGAAGAATAATCTCCGATTACGACTGACACCATTTTTGTTAGATTCCAATCCACCCACCTTAGCAAAAAAGAAAGAAGATCGCTGTAAGTATTTCAGCTTCCACCAGATGACACTTTCTTCAGCTTCACTTACCATTTATTCCTCGCGAAGCACCGATGGTGGCATCGTGTTTCTGCTTTGTTGCGAGAAGTTCGTGAATGTTTACCTGAAGACTTCAACTCGGCTGACACATTAAATAATGAGAGCAGCTAAAAAAAAAAAAAATAATAAATAAATAAAAGCAAAACAGACTAAGTTCACCTGCAATAGATATTTTATCCGAATCTAACAAAAACAACAAAAAACAAAACCAATAAAAACAAAAACAAAAACAACAAAAAACAAAGAAACAAAAAACAAAAACAACAAAACACAAAAACAACAAAAAACAAAACCAACAAAAAACAAAACCAACAAAAAACAAAAACAACAGAAAACAAAAACAACAAAAAAACAAAGAAACAAAAAACAAAAACAACAAAACACAAAAACAACAAAAAACAAAACCAACAACAAAAAACAAAAACAACAAAACACAAAAACAACAAAAAACAAAACCAACAAAAAACAAAACCAACAACAAAAAAAAAACAACAGAAAACAAAAAACAGGAAATAACGGATTGTTTATTTGCTGTCATTTTCCAGGATATTTTACATCTGAATTCAATGAAATATTTTATTGAAAACTGGCGTTGCTTGTGTATTACATATACTATCAAAACTATGCTCCCTCCGCGTGTATATTTTTGTAGCATACACTGGCACTCCTAAAGGAGGAAGTAATGCCTAGGAGGATGGTCTCATGATAATAGTATAGATAATACACTAAGGAGGAGGTAGTGCTTGGTCCCATAACAACAGAACAGATACTGCACTACCCCCACCCACCCACGCATGCTAAAACAAGGAGGATATAATGCCTGGGAGGATATTATCATAACAACAGAGCAGATACGACACTACTACCTTTCCTTCGCCAAAAGGAGAAAGTAATCCTTGGGAAGATGGTATAATGACCACAGAACAGATACTATACTACCCTCCCCCCAAAAAAGAGGTAATGCATGGGAGGATGGTATCATGACAATAGAACAGATAATATACTACCCCTCCCCCTGAATTGAGCATTGAAAGATAGTAATAGTATAGTCGGCTTCAGCCAAACAGATACCAAATCTCCATTAGTAGTTTTTTTTTTTTTTTTTTTTAAACTTAGTTCACCCCCAAACAAGGCAAGTTGCCACTAGACGTAAGGGGCTACTGCGAGGGTTAGGGTGAAAGTTTGGGGGGGGTATCCTAAATTGGGAGGTGTGCAATGAGATGCTTGTTCACATTAGTTTTAAATTTCTGCATGTCGGTACAGTCGGGGAAACAGGGAGCAGGGAGTAAGTTCCAAAAGCCGGCAGCACGAGGAAAGAAGCTATTGGAGTAGAAGGCTCTGGGGACCTCCACAGTGAATGGATGGGATTTAACTGATTGTCGAGTTAGTCGAGTGTATTTACGTCGAGGGGGGTGCACCAGAGTAGCAAGTTCATCGGAGCACATTCCATTGAAGTACTTGTAAAACAAGCACAAAGATGCAACATTGCGGCGATGGGACAGGGGCTGGAGCTTGGTTGACAGTGAGGGACCTATTAGATTCGATACTCTTTTTTTAACCTTGTCTACGAGGGAGAGACTAGTCCAGATGTGACAACAATACTCCATGCATGGGCAGATGGTGGCTTTGTAGGGATATAGAATACTGTCAGGTGTGAGAAGTTTTCTAGCACAGTAGAGGGAGCCCATTTTCTTTGCAGCAGCCTTGGCAATGTCTTCTATGTATTTGTTCCAATTCATGTTACCTGTGAATGTTAGGCCGAGGAGTTTGAACTTTGGACTCACAGGTAGGGTGTTATTTGCCATAGCAATCGGTGGTTGAAGAGGTTTCTTGTAGTTGTTGAAGGAAAGGAGCTTTGTCTAGTAATAGATAAAAAAGGTAAATTTGTATATGAGGACCGTCTTCTACTGATTAATAGTAAATATATAAATTAATAATGTGTAAGTCACAAAGTCGTAAGAAACACACACACACGAGAAGTGGTCACACAATTTTATTTATATAGACAATGGTATAGACTTTATGTCAGTGTTGAATGGTACATTTGTATGAATCACCATTTTTTTACCGGTTTGATTTTTTTGTTGTCATTTGTTTCCCGATTCTTTCTAGAATTGGATACTTACACGAGGAACCATGTGAACGTTATGAAACCGACTGGATTTAAACGTGGCACACCCAGGGCATCAGTCTGAGCCTTATCTATTTCACCGCAGCCACCACCCATTGGATAATGAAAGCATGAAAAACAGACAAACAGATACTTTTAGTCTTTTGTGTACAAATATATAGGAATTCATTTATTTCATAGGAATGTCTCTTTGGAACCAATCACCTAATCAAATTAAAGATAGCTTTAGTGTTGAAGATTGTAAGAATAAATTGGATGAATTCAAAAACAACGGTAAAAGAATGAATTTACAAGGGCATCTTTGGAATCTATCTTGGGAAATATTTAAAAGAATTTGATCTGTATATTTCTATTATACATTTAGTGAGGTTTATATAAAATCATGATATTAAGGTGAAGCTAAAAAGAGCTGCCAAACATGTTGTTTGACTTTCTAAGTCTGAGGCTGAAAGGGAAGCTAATGTTTCACCTAACGGCAACACAATTTACTGGTTAGCCAAGCAAATGGACTGCACTAACCAGGATGTTGTGGGTTAGGGTTAGGGTTAGTGTTGTGAAAAGTATCTAGAAGGATGCTGGTGAGATCACACTTAGTAATGGGAATAAGATGAAGGCTTGGCTGGAACATTATGCCATACTCCTAAATGTCGAGTTTGAGTGACCAAGTGACCCACTTCATGAGATAACTCGAATCGCTGTGTCTGCAGGATGAAAAATGGCAAGACATTGGAAACGTCATCGAGATGTTCAAAGCTGCAAGCAAAGAGGGAATTGAGTTGAAGCAGCTTTTTGTGACAATGACATCCCAAAGGACTGGGAACTGAGCTACATTTTGAACCTCTACAAGGGCAAGGGTAAGGCCCTCAACTGCAGCAACTATTGTGGCCTTAAGCTTACTGACCACATAATGAAACTGCTTGAGCATATGTTGGACACTCACATCCATGAGATAGTGAGAATCAACGAAATGCAGTTCGGTTTTGTGTCAGGCTGAAGCATCTCGGATGCCATTTTCATTGCTCGCCAACTGCAGGAAAAAAAAGTACAGGAAATATTTCTACTTTGCATTCGTTGATCTTGAGAATGCATTTTACGCTGTGCTTAAGAAAATCTTGAGAATGCATTTGATCCTGTGCTTAAGAAAATCTTGAGAATGCATTTGATCCTGTGCTTAAGAAAATCTTGAGAATGCATTTGATCCTGTGCTTAAGAAAATCTTGAGAATGCATTTGATCCTGTGCTTAAGAAAATCTTGAGAATGCATTTGATCCTGTGCTTAAGAAAATCTTGAGAATGCATTTGATCCTGTGCTTAAGAAAATCTTGAGAATGCATTTGATCCTGTGCTTAAGAAAATCTTGAGAATGCATTTGATCCTGTGCTTAAGAAAATCTTGAGAATGCATTTGATCCTGTGCTTAAGAAAATCTTGAGAATGCATTTGATCCTGTGCTTAAGAAAATCTTGAGAATGCATTTGATCCTGTGCTTAAGAAAATCTTGAGAATGCATTTGATCCTGTGCTTAAGAAAATCTTGAGAATGCATTTGATCCTGTGCTTAAGAAAATCTTGAGAATGCCTTTGATCCTGTGCTTAAGAAAATCTTGAGAATGCATTTGATCCTGTGCTTAAGAAAATCTTGAGAATGCATTTGATCCTGTGCTTAAGAAAATCTTGAGAATGCCTTTGATCCTGTGCTTAAGAAAATCTTGAGAATGCATTTGATCCTGTGCTTAAGAAAATCTTGAGAATGCATTTGATCCTGTGCTTAAGAAAATCTTGAGAATGCATTTGATCCTGTGCTTAAGAAAATCTCGAGAATGCATTTGATCCTGTGCTTAAGAAAATCTTGAGAATGCATTTGATCCTGTGCTTAAGAAAATCTTGAGAATGCATTTGATCCTGTGCTTAAGAAAGTGCTTTGGTGGGAAATGAGAAGCCTTCGTGTGGAGGAGTGGACTGTCTGTGTTGTCCAGGCATGTACGCAATGCTTGTAGTCGTGTTCATGTCAATGGCCACTACAGCTAGGAGTTTGAATCCATCAGTGCTCATTACTCAGCCCACTTCTCTTCATCATGGTTCTGGAGGCATTGCTGAGTGAGTGTCGTGTGTCTCATGTGAGCTTCTGTATGCAGATCTTATCGCAGATATTTTAAAGGAAAAACAATGCACATAAAATTTCTTACATTTGTCTTAGGCATGAAGCTCGAATCGTTAGGGGTGAGGGTCGTTGGACATAAGATTTGTCATACATTGACTTTACCCTACGCTAGACACTCTCACCAAAATACCTCATTCGCTCTGTGGGTTGGTCCTACTTAGATGATCCCCAATTTGTTTTAAAAAAAATTTATTTGTAAAATTCATCGGGGGGGGGGGGGGGACAATATTTACAAAAGTTCTATACAAGATTAGTAGTGCCCTCCCAACCCTCTGCTAAGTGATAGACTGCCCACTCTTTTCCGGGTGATCCGAAAACAACCCGGTCGGTCTCTAATTGGGGGTGGGAATTAAGGAGGGGGGGGGGTCAAAAATGAAATGAGTCTGGATGGGATGTGGTAATGGATGGTGGTGTCTGCCAAGATATAGGGTGACATAGGGTGACATAGGGCAAAAACAAAGTGTGGGGAGTGGGCATCTTTGTGGGGAGTAGGTATCGTACGATTGTTTCCAAGACTTTTTGACAATATTTTATTTGTGATGATTCCAAAACCTCTTTTCGTCAGCGCCTTTTATAACATCACATACAAAAGTCGCTTGAGAAAAAAAAAATATATATATATGTATATATGTGCGTAAAAATATATGTTTGTGCATATATTTTTTTATTGTATAGTCCAAACTATTAAAGGTAAAAGCTCGATGATTGTTAAGATTTGACAACAGAGCATATATAATTAAACAATATTACGCTAAATTCCAATGACCAAGTTTTTATTCATTTTGTTCAAATCCAAAAACACTTTGGTGCATCTCGACGGACGGTTTTGTGTATAAATGAACAAACAACGATTTATATGTCAATTCAGAATCTTTCATCCATGCTGCTCTTCAGAAACCCAGAGTTTGCCTCCAGAAACAAAAATATTATAAAGTAGCAAACAGAAAAATGTACAAAACAACTTTCATCGAATCACGAGGAAAACATGGATAGTTACATCCTACCCAGGCAGCCATCTTTTTTCTATACACACGCATTTGGTCTTCCTTATAGAGTGGAGTGCTTATTGGATTTTTTTTTATATAAGAATCCCTTTTATTTTAGTTGACATGGACGTCGCATTTGTTACATGGTTAATATCATGGACATGGATTTCGATAGTCTCTCCCTCCTTGACAAGGTCCAAAAAAGAGTCGCCAACCTAATAGGTCCCTCACTGTCAACCAAGCTCCAGTCCCTGTCCCATCGCCGCAATGTTGCATCCTTGTGTTTGTTTTACAAATACTTCAATGGATTATGCTCCGATGAACTGGCTACTCTGGTGCCCCCTCGACGTAGATTCACTAGACCAACTTGACAATCTGCTAAATCCTATCCATTCACTGTGGAGGTCCCCAGATACCGGAGAGCTTTCTACTCCAATAGCTTCTTTCCTCGTGCTGCTGGCCTCTGGAACTCCCTCCTTGCCCCCTGTTTCCCCGACGGTACTGACATGCAGAAATTTAAAATTAATGAAAACAGATATCTCGCTGCGCAGATCCCAATTTAGGTTGACCCCCTAAACCTTCTCCCTTTTTTCTCAGTAGCCCCTTACGTCTACAGTGGCGGCCTGCCTTGTTTGGGGTGAACTATGTTAAAAAAATACAAAAAAAGCGGTCGTTGTCGACATTAAAATCATAATCAATGTCGTATTCACTGCTGTTTAAGACTCTTCTGACAGAATGTTTTCTGAACACACACGCACACACACGCACACGCACACGCACACACACACACACACACACGCACGCACACACACAAGCACACACACACACAAACACACACACGCACACGCACACGCACACACACACACAAACACACGCACACGCACGCACACACACACGCACACACACACAAACACACGCACACGCACACACACACGCACACACACACACAAACAAACACACGCACACGCACACACACACAAACACACGCGCACACAAACACACGCGCACACACACACACGCACACACACACACACAAACACACGCGCACACACACACACGCACACACGCACACATACGCACGCACACGCACACACACACACGCACACACACTTACTTTTATTTATATAGAAGAGTTAAAAAGCGTCAAATAATTAAAGTTGTATTGTTTTTTGTTCCATTGAATTGTAATTGTCAGTCGAGTTTGATCCGTGATTCTCTTCGTCCCTTGCTGAACCACTCACCAGTTTTGAAGGGGGAAAGAAAGCTCATTATACTTGCGTGGCTATTTTCGTTACCTGAGAACGAAACGTGTAACCTAACGACAGGTCACTCATTTCTGCACTTAACGACTGACTCGACACTTTTGGAGCATGATCTAACTGACGCCAAGGGAAAGAGACACGGAGGATACCGTGCGTGTGTGTGAGTGTGAGTGCGCGCGCGCGCGCGCGCGCGCGCGTGTGTGTGTGTGTGTGTGTGTGTGCGTGTGTGAGTGTGAGTGTCTGTCTAGTGTCGGAACAAGGACGACACACTTTTTTGATTTATTTTTATTTTTTTAATCTTCCTCCCACACCGATAAGATGTGACACAAGCTCAGAAAGTGGGATTGAAAAGCCAGCACCCGAGAGGTAGAGCACTCTGGTCTACAAAAAGTGTTTAAGCAGTTCCGTCGGCATTCCCCGGTAGGGGCACCTCAGGCGATTAGCAATAAACTAACCCCTTTGCAGAGGGTGAGAAGACAAAGCCTGAGGGGGAAGTGGACTTCTTAGAACTACATAGGACAGTACCTCAGACGGGCGGAATCAAGGCCAGAAGGCCAAGACGGTACCGGTCTAAGGATTGTAGCATCCATCAGAACAGATACTACACTTTCATCTCAACCAAAAATGCCACTTTTTCAGCAGAAAACAAACGAACCGAAAATCTATGTAACCTCTCTTAGGAGGTCGGGTTAGAGCTGAATATTTATTAGCTATAAAATTTGCATAACAAATTTTGGTACTTTGCTAGATTAGGACCAACGCTAACTTTGACCATAACTATGACCCTAACCCTAACCCTAACCCTAACCCTAACTCTAACGCTAACCCTAACTCTAACGCTAACCCTATCTCCCACTTTGACCCTGACCCTGACCCTAACGACATGGTCAAACTTAGCTCGGGTCATAATGTAACAAAGCACGCAAATTTTCATAACAAATTAGGCACAAAGCAAATAAATTTCAGGGGTCGGGTGTCTGGTCTATAATCTAGACACCTTCGCCATAATGCCGCATTTACTCTATGAGCGTAACTACTTAAAATGTTGCCAGTGTTTAATGAAATTTATTTACAGGAAGAATATGGAGAGTGGGCCGACTAAAACTATCCGCCAAAGCAAAAAGATAAATCAACCAAATAAAATGTGATAAAGGGTAGGTTTGTAAGCCTACCCCTACCTAATCACCCAACCCTAACCCTAACCCTAACCCTAACCCTTCCACTGTTTTTTGGTTTGTTAGTGTCGAAAGCAAGCAGATCGCTCTTTAAGTGGGAATGACGTTTTAAGCGGGAAGGAATGAACGCGATTTCAGCCATTGTTTTTGAAAGAAGTCCCTATTTAATTGCCTCCCCACAAGGGCAGAGTTAGACACAAGGTCGGTTTTTAATGGGGAGAAGATTCAGCTCCCCAAAAAAGGGCACTCTGGATTGGGACAAATATAAAAATTACCTCCGTCTAGAAGGATTTCTCCTTCACTGATTTTGCTCCGATGAACTGTCTGCTCTGGTGATCCCACAACATAAATACACTCGACCAACTCGACAATCAGCTAAATCCCATCCATTCACTGTGGAGGTCCCCAGATGCCGGAGAGCCTTCTACTCCAATAGCTTTTTTCCTCGTGCTGCTGGCCTCTGGAACTCCCTCCCTGCCTCCTGTTTCTCCGACAGTACCGACATGCAGAGGTTTAAAACTAATGTAAACAGACATCTCGCTGCACAGCTCCCAACTTAGAATGACATCCTAAACCTAGTCTCTAATTCTCAGTAGCCCCTTATGTCTACAGTGGCGGCCTGCCTTGTTTGGGGTGAATTATGTTAAAAAAAAATAGGACAGAACAGATAAAGTGTAATATCAGAACAGATACTACACTTTGCTCCTGAAAGAAGTCATCGAGTTAGAAATTTCAGTGAATTGTTTACATTGAATTGTTTACATTGACATTTTAAAGGAATTTTACCTTTTTGAAATTGAATTCTTAAAACTTGTATTCACATCAAACAAGGGGGCATATTGCAACCGAAGCATAAGAAGCTACTGTGATGGGGGCCAGATTTATATCGAGCAACCTGAGTAGGGAGTTGTGAAGCAAGATAACATTACATTTAAATTTCTGCATGTTGGTACGATCGAAGAAACAAGGAGCAGGACGGGAATTCCAAAGGCAAGCGGTCTGAGGAAAGAAGCTATCAGAGTAGAAAATCTTTCGACAGTGAAGGGGTGGGATTTTGCTGCTAGTCGGATGGTTTGCGGGTATTTTTTGTTAAAGAGAAACACGTGCAGTAAGTTTGTCGGAGTACGTTCTGTGGAAGTACTTGTAAAACAAGCACAGAGGTGAAACACTGTGATGTGGCGACAGCGGCTGAAGCTTGGCAGACAGTGTGGATGGAATCTATTAGGTTTTATAACCATTAGCAAATATATACGACCACTGGACGCAAGTTCATTATTATACGCAATGTGAGTTAGTCAACGTTTGTTCCCCGAAAGCATTTTTATACATACCGGATACAATATACTTTAGTTCTGGGATTGATAATGTTTGAAAAAGAAATTCTATTTCAATTGTTCGAATTAGCCGGAATTTATAATTAACTGAACAAATCACTATCCTTCTCTGAGCTATCTATGTAATTCTCTTACTCTATGTTGATTCAACCACTCACTAATATTTCTTAATGTCTCTGTGAGCATCTAGAGAAAGAGTGACTCTCTTTTTTCAGCATGTCCATCTTATTTACATACGTTTATCCATACACACCACAAACACGTATGTAAATTAGATGGCAAAATAATAAGTCTCTTTACTTCTGTATAAGAATAATAAAGAATAATAAGCGGACACCATCAAATCTACAGAAATGAAAGAGAAGATTGGAAAAGAATACCCGAGAAGGACAAGGAAACTCTTAGAAACGAAATTATATAATAGAAATCAAGTAAAAGGAATAAACACCTGGGCAGTATCATTAATAAGATAGGCTGGACCATTCATAGGCTGGACTAAAGAAGAACTTAAGCATCTTGACCAGAAGATGAAGAAACTAATGACCATACACAATGCACTACATCCGAAAGATGATACTGGTTGACTCTATATGAAAAGTAACAAAAGGTGAAAAAGAATTGGTCAGTATAGAAGACTGTGTGGAAGACACAAAAAAAGACTTGGAAAAATACATAATCCAAAAGAGAAGGGCATCAGCCTCGACTGATACCACAGGAAGTAATTGTGAAGGGTCAAGGAAGTTGGAAAGATTGAAGAGGGAGAGCACTAACCTCCACTGGAAGAGTGCGGACAGTACTGGGACCTTGGGGAGGCTTATTGCCACCCAAATCCCAGAGAAGACCAATGGTCGTTGCCAGCGAGAAATCGATGGTAAGCGGCTGCTGCAATAACGCAAAGTCATTTACAATAGTTACCGAAAGAGGTGGAGAGTACTGGAAATCTGGGGAGACTTGTTGTCACCGGTTATTATCAGTGATTAATCACTAGTGAGACTCTTAAAAATAAACAATAAATCTTGTACTACTCAGAACTTTATATAGACAATTTTAACATTCACTCTAATTGGTGGTGGAGGTGGTGGTGGTGGTGGTGGTGGTGGTGGTGGTTATAGGGAGTATTACTGTTTTCGATTTTTTTTTCAGATTTTGGCGAATTTATTTTCATAAAACTAACGATTCTGCTTATATAGGCGATTACGTGTGAACATTCAAAATATTTCAGAAGACTGAAATACCATTTATCTAAATACATTTACAGTAAATCTTTAAAATCACACAGTCATAGTTTACCTCAAATAAATTTGTTACACTACTGCAGTTTAGCAATACCTTTTGTTAAATCCTATTTCAGTCACGTAAATTATTCAGAGTAAAGTAGATTTCGGTATTATTTTCCAAACTTTTTGATATTGACAAACCTGTGATTTCACATCTATTTTTTATGTTACAACAAATAAGAGCTAGAAAACGCTAGAAAATTTACTTTGCTACTGACCTGCATACTTTTAAACTTCTGAAAGTGTTTTATAGCTTTTTTTAAATATAACATTTCGTTAACATCCACTCCTTCAAAGACAGTAAAACATCCTAAATGGCCGACCCATGAGTTGCTATTCATTAAATACAGTTAAAAAATGACTTACCACTAACCTTAAGTCCGAATGGCAACAACTCTAGACTTAGAGTTATTGGTAGGGTAGTGGCATTCATGTGTAGTAGGGTTAACAGAATACACAAAAAAATAGAAATATTTTTTCCTCACTTAATTTTAGTGTAGGAAAAAAAAATCCCCCCCCCCCTTCAAAGAAAAAAAATTCAGAAAACGGAAATGCTATAATAATATCTTAGCGATTACGTGTAAAAATTCCAAATATTTACGAAGACTGAAATACCATTTATTTAAATACATTTACAGTGACACATCTTTACTATCACACCGTCATATTTTACACACTAACAAACTTCAACACTAATGCAGTTTAGCAATTCTAGCGATTTTATTTGTTTTCAATTTTGAACAATTACATTCGCGACAAGGGCAAATAATCACGAAATTTTCAATATGAATGGGGGATAAAAAAATTGCTCATCGTCAAGAATAATACTGTGTTTCTTTGGTTTAAGAGAAAAGAAACAATCGTTTTGTTAAATCCTATTTCAGTTGCATAAATTATTCAGAGTGAAGTATATTTCGGCATTATTTTCCAAAATTTTAATCGACAAAACTGTCAGCGGCATTTTTTAAGTTTTCACTTCTTTTTTAATGTTACAACAAATAAAAGCTACCAAACGCAATATACTTCACTTTTCCACTGACCTGCATAGTTAAAACTATGCAGGGCAGTGAAAAAGTGAAGTATATTGCGTTTGGTAGCTTTCATAAACTGTTTTATAGTTTTTTTTTTATTTCAATATAAGATTTCGTCAGCATCCACTCCTTCGGAAACAGTTGCTACTGGTGTTTCAGTTATTAAATGCAATTAAAAAATGACTTACCAATAACCCTAAGTCCGACTGGCAACACCCCAGGACTTAGAGTTATTGGTAGGGTAGTAGCATCCATATTTTGTATGGTAAACAGATCATACAAAAAAATAGAAATACTGTTTCCACACTTCATTTCATTGTAGAAAACCAAAATCCTCCCCCAACAAAAATCCCACAAAATTGAAATACTATAATTATATACATTTAGTTAACACACAGATACATACACCAGCATCAAACCATATGACCTCTAAATGGTCGGCAAGTGGGTGCTCATTTTAATTTAATTTTACAGTTAAATCATTCTTTCATATGCCCCCCACTATGGGCAACGCCAGGACACAGGGTCCTGCTAGTTTAAAATATTTTTTTTGATCAATCTTTAATTTGCTGTGTAAACGAATTGCCTAATATATCTGTGACCAGTGCTGAAACATCGATACTTGATTTTTTGAAAGAGCAAAAATACTTGTATGCATACCGACATGGTAGCATTCAAATATTAAAATTTAAAAAAATCTGAATTAAAAAACATTGGAATACCTCCAGTAAAAAAAAAAATCAAAAGACTGGATCAATAGCTGATTGTTAACTTTATAGCTGACCCAAAATCTTGTTGGTCAGTATTGTGCAAGAAATTTTCAAAGCTGATAATTTTATGCTAACTCATCACTTTACACATTTCGCACAGAAACAGAATTTCTATTTGTTGTTCTCGGTTTTGCTTAAAAATGTTTTGTAAATTTTTTCTTTTAATTACTTGTGTTGGCCGGCTTTTTGAAATTGACTTGCGAAATAACCTATCTCTGGACAGGTATTTATTGATCCCTCTTTCTTTCAAATTTATCTTTATCACTTCTTTTCCGTGTTTTCCTTAGTCTTCCTCTGCCAACTGACTTGCTACCTCAACTGTTCTACATTTACTAACGCAAGAACTCTCATCCATGCTTTCAATGTGACCAAATAAACAAAGTCTCCTCTTCTGCACACATCTTCCTATACCGTCCAAATTTGAGGTCATCAGATCTAAGCCTGTCTTTAAGACTCACATTACGCATCCATTGTTTTATTCTCATATTATTTCTCTCCATGCAACGCATGTCCTCAACCCTCACTGGCCAGGTTTCACTTCCATACATCATCACACTGGGTAACCCTAACCCTAACCCTAATAGACTCTTCCCTTGGTCGACAGTGGTAACAAAATAAAACAAATTATGAAAAAAATCAGTATGAAAGAACTTTTTGTAACCATTTTCCATTAAAAAATATATATAAGAAAAAAAAATGGGACATATTTTATTGTTTTCTTTCCTGAGTATTTATTCTTAACTCTTAAAAACACACATACAAAAAAGCGGTAAATTTTGTTTATTGAATTAACTTTGACTCTTATGAATCTTTTAATTTCACAAATGATGTCATAAAAAAGATCTATTTTCTTTCAGTTATAAAAATAAATAAACAAATTAGTTGGCTAGTTACTGAAAACTAACTAACAACTTTCGATTTTCTAAAGAACAATTTCAAAAAGTAAATGCTGTGAGTAGGAATCAAACTTAAGACTTCTGCTTTCTTGTCAACTACCTGGTTAGAGAATATTTCAACTACCTGGTTAGAGAATATTTCAACTACCTGGTTAGAGAATATTTCAACTACCTGGTTAGAGAATATTTCAACTACCTGGTTAGAGAATATTTCAACTACCTGGTTAGAGAATATTTCAACTACCTGGTTAGAGAATATTTCAACTACCTGGTTAGAGAATATTTCAACTACCTGGTTAGAGAATATTTCAACTACCTATGTTTAACATGAAAATAGGCTAATAAGAATAATACTAATTAAATAAACAACTGTATGATAAACAAATCGTGTGAAAAGTATTATAAAACATATCCTTTGCAATCAGCAAACTTAAAATAAACAATAACATTATGAATAAATATTTAATTTTATTGTTTTATTGGATAGCGATCTTCTACAGAGACCAGCAGTAGATATATTCAGATCGTCTTGGCTTTCGGGTTTTTACCCCGCCTAATAAACAGGTATCGTCCGGGGCTTTGGGTCTGGATTTACGACGGTCTATTGATGGTTGCCGATCCTGTGCAGTTCTAGAATGTGCACCCTCCCAGGCTTTGCCTCCCCTCTTTGGGGAGGAGTAAGTTTATTGCTTACTGTCTGGGGCGCCCCTACCGGGGAATGCCGACAGGGCTGCCCAGGCAATTTTTAAATGGCCATAGTGCTCACCTCTCGGACGCTGGCCTATCTAATCCCACTTTCCCGACCTTGTGTCACATCTTACCTTGAGGGAGGTAGATAAATCACTTGATTCCACCAGTCTTAAGTCCACCCTCCCAGGCTTTGCCTTCTCACCCTTTAGGAATAGAGTTAGTGTATTGCTAATCGGCTGAGGCGCCCTACCGGAGAATGCCAAACATACTACATCCACTCCTAAACATTGCAATCTCGCAATCATACTAGTACCAGCTTATTCTTTCCTTCTAATTATTATTCTTGCTTTCTAATTATTATTCTTGCTTTCTAATTATTATTCTTGCTTTCCAATTATTATTCTTTCCTTCTAATTATTATTCTTGCTTTCTAATTATTATTCTCGCTTTCTAATTATTATTCTCGCTTTCTAATTATTATTCTTGCTTTCTAATTATTACTCTTGCTTTCTAATTATTACTCTTGCTTTCTAATTATTATTCTTGCTTTCTAATTATTATTCTTGCTTTCTAATTATTACTCTTGCTTTCTAATTATTCTTCTTTCCTTCTAATTATTACTCTTGATTTCTAATTATTACTCTTACTTTCTAATTATTATTCTCGCTTTCTAATTATTACTCTTGCTTTCTAATTATTATTCTTGCTTTCTAATTACTATTCTTGCTTTCTAATTATTATTCTTTCCTTCTAATTATTATTCTTGCTTTCTAATTATTATTCTTGCTTTCTAATTATTACTCTTGCATTCTAATTATTATTCTTACTTTCTAATTATTATTCTTTCCTTCTAATTATTACTCTTGCTTTCTAATTATTACTCTTACTTTCTAATTATTATTCTCGCTTTCTAATTATTACTCTTGCTTTCTAATTATTATTCTTACTTTCTAATTATTATTCTCGCTTTCTAATTATTACTCTTGCTTTCTAATTATTATTCTTGCTTTCTAATTATTATTCTCGCTTTCTAATTATTATTCTTGCTTTCTAATTAATATTCTCGCTTTCTAATTATTATTCTTGCTTTCTAATTATTATTCTTGCTTTCTAATTAATATTCTCGCTTTCTAATTATTATTCTCGCTTTTTAATTATTATTCTTGCTTTCTAATTATAATTCTTACTTTCTAATTATTATTCTTTCGTTCTAATTATTATTCTTGCTTTCTAATTATTATTCTCGCTTTCTAATTATTATTCTTACTTTCTAATTATTATTCTCGCTTTCTAATTATTACTCTTGCTTTCTAATTATTATTCTTACTTTCTAATTATTATTCTTTCCTTCTAATTATTATTCTTGCTTCCTAATTATTATTCTTGCTTTCTAATTATTATTCTTGCTTTCTAATTATTATTCTTAACTTCTAATTATTATTCTTGCTTTCTAATTATTACTCTTGCTTTCTAATTATTATTCTCGCTTTTTAATTGATATTCTTGCTTTCTAATTATTATTCTTGTTTTCTAATTATTATTCTCGCTTTCTAATTATTATTCTCGCTTTCTAATTATTATTCTCGCTTTCTAATTATTATTCTTGCTTTCTAATTATTATTCTTACTTCCTAATTATTATTCTTTCCTTCTAATTATTATTCTCGCTTTCTAATTATTATTCTTTCCTTCTAATTATTATTCTTGCTTTCTAATTATTATTCTTGCTTTCTAATTATTATTCTCGCTTTCTAATTATTATTCTTGCTTTCTAATTATTATTCTCGCTTTCTAATTATTATTCTCGCTTTCTAATTATTACTTTTGCTTTCTAATTATTATCCTCGCTTTTTAATTGATATTCTTGCTTTCTAATTATTATTCTCGCTTTTTAATTATTATTCTTGCTTTCTAATTATAATTCTTACTTTCTAATTATTATTCTTTCGTTCTAATTATTATTCTTGCTTTCTAATTATTATTCTCGCTTTCTAATTATTATTCTCGCTTTCTAATTATTATTCTTGCTTTCTAATTATTATTCTCGCTTTCTAATTATTATTCTCGCTTTCTAATTATTATTCTTACTTTCTAATTATTATTCTTGCTTTCTAATTATTACTCTTGCTTTCTAATTATTATTCTTACTTTCTAATTATTATTCTTTCCTTCTAATTATTATTCTTGCTTTCTAATTATTATTCTTGCTTTCTAATTATTACTCTTGCATTCTAATTATTATTCTTACTTTCTAATTATTATTCTTTCCTTCTAATTATTACTCTTGCTTTCTAATTATTACTCTTACTTTCTAATTATTATTCTCGCTTTCTAATTATTACTCTTGCTTTCTAATTATTATTCTTACTTTATAATTATTATTCTTTCCTTCTAATTATTATTCTTGCTTTCTAATTATTATTCTTGCTTTCTAATTATTATTCTCGCTTTCTAATTATTACTCTTGCTTTCTAATTATTATTCTTACTTTCTAATTATTATTCTTTCCTTCTAATTATTATTCTTGCTTTCTAATTATTATTCTTGCTTTCTAATTATTATTCTCGCTTTTAAATTGATATTCTTGCTTTCTAATTATTATTCTTGTTTTCTAATTATTATTCTCGCTTTCTAATTATTATTCTCGCTTTCTAATTATTATTCTCGCTTTCTAATTATTATTCTTGCTTTTTAATTATTATTCTTACTTTCTAATTATTATTCTTTCCTTCTAATTATTATTCTCGCTTTCTAATTATTATTCTTACTTTCTAATTATTATTCTTTCCTTCTAATTATTATTCTTGCTTTCTAATTATTATTCTCGCTTTCTAATTATTATTCTCGCTTTCTAATTATTATTCTTGCTTTCTAATTATTATTCTCGCTTTCTAATTATTATTCTCGCTTTCTAATTATTATTCTTGCTTTCTAATTATTACTTTTGCTTTCTAATTATTATCCTCGCTTTTTAATTGATATTCTTGCTTTCTAATTATTATTCTCGCTTTTTAATTATTATTCTTGCTTTCTAATTATAATTCTTACTTTCTAATTATTATTCTTTCTTTCTAATTATTATTCTTGCTTTCTAATTATTATTCTCGCTTTCTAATTATTATTCTCGCTTTCTAATTATTATTCTTGTTTTCTAATTATTATTCTCGCTTTCTAATTATTATTCTCGCTTTCTAATTATTATTCTTACTTTCTAATTATTATTCTTGCTTTCTAATTATTACTCTTGCTTTCTAATTATTATTCTTACTTTCTAATTATTATTCTTTCCTTCTAATTATTATTCTTGCTTTCTAATTATTATTCTTGCTTTCTAATTATTACTCTTGCTTTCTAATTATTATTCTTACTTTCTAATTATTATTCTTTCCTTCTAATTATTACTCTTGCTTTCTAATTATTACTCTTACTTTCTAATTATTATTCTCGCTTTCTAATTATTACTCTTGCTTTCTAATTATTATTCTTACTTTCTAATTATTATTCTTTCCTTCTAATTATTATTCTTGCTTTCTAATTATTATTCTTGCTTTCTAATTATTATTCTCGCTTTCTAATTATTACTCTTGCTTTCTAATTATTATTCTTACTTTCTAATTATTATTCTTTCCTTCTAATTATTATTCTTGCTTTCTAATTATTATTCTTGCTTTCTAATTATTATTCTCGCTTTCTAATTATTATTCTTGCTTTCTAATTATTATTCTTACTTTCTAATATTATTCTTGCTTTCTACTTATTACTCTTGCTTTCTAATTATTATTCTCGCTTTTTAATTGATATTCTTGCTTTCTAATTATTATTCTTGTTTTCTAATTATTATTCTCGCTTTCTAATTATTATTCTCGCTTTCTAATTATTATTCTCGCTTTCTAATTATTATTCTTGCTTTCTAATTATTATTCTTACTTTCTAATTATTATTCTTTCCTTCTAATTATTATTCTCGCTTTCTAATTATTATTCTTACTTTCTAATTATTATTCTTTCCTTCTAATTATTATTCTCGCTTTCTAATTATTATTCTCGCTTTCTAATTATTATTCTTGCTTTCTAATTATTACTTTTGCTTTCTAATTATTATCCTCGCTTTTTAATTGATATTCTTGCTTTCTAATTATTATTCTCGCTTTTTAATTATCATTCTTGCTTTCTAATTATAATTCTTACTGTCTAATTATTATTCTTTCTTTCTAATTATTATTCTTGCTTTCTAATTATTATTCTCGCTTTCTAATTATTATTCTCGCTTTCTAATTATTATTCTCGCTTTCTAATTATTATTCTTGCTTTCTAATTATTATTCTCGCTTTCTAATTATTATTCTCGCTTTCTAATTATTATTCTTGCTTTCTAATTATTACTTTTGCTTTCTAATTATTATCCTCGCTTTTTAATTGATATTCTTGCTTTCTAATTATTATTCTCGCTTTTTAATTATTATTCTTGCTTTCTAATTATAATTCTTACTTTCTAATTATTATTCTTTCTTTCTAATTATTATTCTTTCTTTCTAATTATTATTCTTGATTGTTAATTATTATTCTTGCTTTCTAATTATTATTCTTGCTTGTTAATTATTATTCTTGCTTTTTAATTATTTTTCTTGCTTTCTAATTATAATTCTTACTTTCTAATTATTATTCTTACTTTCTAATCATTATTCTCGCTTTCTAATTATTATTCTCGTTTCTAATTATTAGTCTCGCTTTCTAATTATTATTCTTACTTTCTAATTATTAGTCTTGCTTTCTAATTATTATTCTTTCTTTATAATTATTATTCTCGCTTTCTAATTATTATTTTTTTCTTCTAATTATTATTCTCGCTTTCGTATTATTATTCTTGCTTTCTAATTATTCTCGGTTTCTAATAATTTTTTCCGTTTTCTAATTATTATTCTCGCGTTCTTATTATTATTCTCGCTTTCTAATTATTATTCTTGCTTTTTAATTATCACCAAAACTGTTGGATAACCAAATATACTTTCTCCAGATCTGAGTTCTCATCCATCTCCATTGTCTTACACTTCTCTCACACAAACTTGGTATCATCTCTCAACATACCTGTAATTCAACTGCACTTCTTGTATACCCAATGCTTTGGTTTTCTTTCCATAGAATTCCACCAAGTCTTTAACTTTACAAGTAAACCTTCCATTGAAATGACAAGGAATCATTTTTGGAAACTTTGATAGTTTTTAGTCATGTTAAGAAATAAACCAAATCTTGACCAAGATACTCTTACAAATCGTTTATCTATTTTTTTTTAAAGTCCATTTTGATCACTTCCTCCCATCTTTTCCTCCCCTCTTTTCCTCCCATCTTTTCCTCCCCTCTTTTCCTTCCATCTTTTCCTCCCATCTTTTCCTCCCCTCTTTTCCTCCCATCTTTTCCTCCCCTCTTTTCCTCCCATCTTTTCCTCCCCTCTTTTCCTCCCATCTTTTCCTCCCCTCTTTTCCTCCCATCTTTTCCTCCCATCTTTTCCTCCCCTCGTTTCCTCCCATCTTTTCCTCCCCTCTTTTCCTCCCATCTTTTCCTCCCCTCTTTTCCTCCCATCTTTTCCTCCCATCTTTTCCTCCCCTCTTTTCCTCCCCTCTTTTCCCTGTGAACTGAATCTACTACCTCAACTGTTCTACATTTACTAACCCAAGAACTTTCGTCCATTCTTTCAATGTGGCCATACAATCGAAGTCTACTCTTCTGCACACATCTCCCTATTCTATTCAGATTTAATCTTCCTCTGAGGTCATCAGATCTAAGCTTGTCTTTAAGACTCACATTACGCATCCATTGTTTCATTCTCATATCATTTCTCTTCATGCAACGCATGTCCTCAACCCTCACTGACCAGGTTTCACTTCCACACATCATTACATTGCGTACACATGCCTCATAGACTCTTTTCTGGGTCGACAGTCGTAACGCTCTGCCAGAATAAGTATATAGAAGATGTTGGCAAGTCTGCCGCAAAGAAGGTAGCTCCCTCAACCGGGCTAGAAAACTTCTTAAAAGTTTAACAGCATCAATATTTCGAGTACCTATTTTACCCGGTTATTTGGATATTTTACCCGGTGGATATTGTGATTGTGATCTTGCTAAAAGCCTTATTGAGAATGTCAACTTTGATGTAAGTATATCATATTTACGTTACGATTTTATTGTTTTGTCATTTCTAAACAAACCCACTAGTCAAAAGTATAAAAAGTTATAAGTAAAATATACACATATTATTTATTGTGGATATTTTAATTGTAAAAGACAAAAGGTCATTTCGTTCAACAGCTATTGGTAAATTTATCCAAACATTTTGCATAAGAAATAAAATTTGAACTTTGATCAAGAAATTCATCTGTATTTATGTTTTTATATTGAAGTTAAAAATTAATTTCCTTTATTTTTAAGTAATAATCAAACTGGAAAATCTGTTCTTGAATATTCAAAGAAATTACAATTTTAACTCAATTATACTATAGAGACTATCGGAATAACTCACATATTTTTGCTCTGTATTCAGCTAAATATTAGAGTAAAGTGATTGTTTTTTTTGAAATAGTAGTTTTTGTCTTGAAATAAAATTATAATCTACTTTTTGTTTTCTTTTTGTTTTTTTTTTGTTTTTTCCTTTTCTTCTCCTTCCCCCTGTCAACTATCTTTCCTTATTTATAATGCTATCTCTGATGTGAAAACATTTTTCCTCATGACTTTTGCATATCTGAAGAAGGTATATAATATATCAAAATGTCGTATGGAATGAATAAAGACTTTTCCACATACAAAACGATTTCATACCACACACACACAGGAGCACATATTTCCTAGGTGAATTATCCCAGGAATATATAGATAAGGAAGGCTCTGTAGACTGGCTGAAAAGAGGATCTCTCCACTATGATCAGGAGAGAATGATAATGGCTGCTCCAGATCAAGGCTTGATGACCAATGCCTTTAAAAAGATGAGTGGTCTCAGCAACAATAACAAGTGCAGGTTCTGCCACACAGAAGTAGAGAGTGTGAGCCACCTGACATCCAGTTGTAAGGTTCTGCTGGAGGATGGCTATTATACAATGCGACACAATGGAGTGTGTAAATATATTCACTGGACTATTTGTAAAAAGTTGAATATCCAGTGTAGCAGCAAGTCCTAGGAGCATATACCAGAAAGAACAGTTGGAAATAATTTATACGCCATCCACTATGACTATGCAATCCATACAGCAATATATCTAGAAAATGGAGATGTTAAACCTGACATTGTGATATGGGACAAAAGGGAGAAAGTAGCAACCCTAGATGAAGACAGTGTCCTTAATGATGCAGGATTGAACAGAGCAGAAAGGGAAAAGATTACGAAATACCAAGGTCTTATGTACGACATGAAAAGAAACTGGAATGTTAGGAAAATCTCCATCATACCAGTAATTATAGGAGCAACAGGACTAATGAAAAATAATTTCAAAAGCTATCTGGCGAGTGAACAGAGTGCAAGAGAAATACAAACAATTGCACTTAAAGGGACGGTTAGAATCTTAAAAAGATCTCTAGGCTGGAGTGTCTGAAATAGCCGGGGAATGTCCGACATCCGGTAGGATGCCCCATCTCCAGCAAGAACAGAAAGATAAAAACAGAAAAAAAAGAGCACAATGCAATACTAAACAGATTGTAATTTCAAATGTTTACGTTCATTTTGGGACGAAATCAGGTTGAAAATAATTATGCTCGGGTGAAGCGTCTTATATTTAAACGCTTTTGTTTTATGAATATTATTTAAAATACACCTCTCTCTCCTCTACACCAAAATAAAAATTAAAATACACCTCTCTCTCCTCTACACTAAAATTAAAATAAAAATCATCACCTCTACGTAAGTACGTTGCTGCTAAGATGTTGTTTTTTTGTAGTTATGAAATAATACGAACGTGCATTTTTATTTATAAATTTAATAATTAAAAAACACTATCGACCCTATAAGACATACACAAAACGGTTGACTGAAGATACTGGTTCTCAACTCAAAGATCTTCACAGAGGAGTTGGGTCAATTTGGTCCGGGCAACCAACCCGATCTGATTGTCGAAAAAAAAGTCATAGGTAACCAAGAGTGAAGCTAGCTGAAGCGTGAGGTTGCGAAAAAAATAAAAACTTCCTTCGCGACCCTCTCCTTAGGTCTAATAACTTCTGTAGTTTGGTGACAAATTGACGAGTAACGCTCTTCAGTAGTGAGGAAGGTTTTTATAACAACTGAACGCCATCCCCTACTGATATAAATTCTCTGCGACAATCGTCCTTCTTCTTAGATGTTGGAAGAACATCCTCAGTCGCCAGCAGCCACTCTATTGTAAGTCACAGCTCCTCCTATTTTCCACATAATAGATAAATAATTAATACTTATAGTTTTAATAGTTTTAGAAAATCGAGTAGAAATATCTATATGGGATTTATTTGTCTAAACAGTATTCACAAGAAAAAAACCGTTCAAGGCTAATACACGAGAGCGTCCGTGTTTCTACCGTGATTTACCTACTTTCTCGTGCCACGCCACAACACGCCATGCTGACCGTCCCAAATTTTTGTTTTATTCGAATTCACAGATTTTTTATATGTTATCTGTTCAGCCATTTTCATTAAATTTCTACTTATTTTCTATTTTAGTTCCAATTTATTTTAGATTTTATTTATTATTAAAATAAATTTATTTTAGATTTTATTTATTATTTAAATCAATTTATTTTAGATTTTACTTATTATTTAAATCAATTTATTTTAGATTTTATTTATTATTTAAATCAGTTTATTTTAGATTTTACTTATTATTTAAATCAATTTATTTTAGATTTTATTTATTATTTAAATAAATTTATTTTAGATTTTATTTATTATTTAAATACATTTATTTTAGATTTTACTTATCATTTAAATCAATTTATTTTAGATTTTACTTATTATTTTAATCAATTTATTTTAGATTTTATTTATTATTTAAATCAGTTTATTTTAGATTTTACTTATTATTTAAATCAATTTATTTTAGATTTTATTTATTATTTAAATCAATTTATTTTAGATTTTACTTATTATTTAAATCAATTTATTTTAGATTTTATTTATTATTTAAATCAATTTATTTTAGATTTTACTTATCATTTAAATCAATTAATTTTAGATTTTACTTATTATTTAAATCAGTTTATTTTAGATTTTACTTATTATTTAAATCAGTTTATTTTAGATTTTACTTATTATTTAAATCAGTTTATTTTAGATTTTACTTATTCTTTAAATCAATTTATTTTAGATTTTACTTATTATTTAAATCAATTTATTTTAGATTTTATTTATTATTTAAATCAATTTATTTTAGATTTTACTTATCATTTAAATCAATTAATTTTAGATTTTACTTATTATTTAAATCAATTTATTTTAGATTTTATTTATTACTTAAATCAATTTATTTTAGATTTTATTTATTATTTAAATCAATTTATTTTAGATTTTATTTATTATTTAAATCAATTCATTTTAGATTTTACTTATTATTTAAATCAATTTATTTTAGATTTTATTTATTATTTAAATCAATTTATTTTAGATTTTATTTATTATTTAAATCAATTTATTTTAGATTTTACTTATTATTTAAATCAATTCATTTTAGATTTTACTTATTATTTAAATCAATTTATTTTAGATTTTATTTATTATTTAAATCAATTTATTTTAGATTTTATTTATTATTTAAATCAATTTATTTTAGATTTTACTTATTATTTAAATCAATTTATTTTAGATTTTACTTATTATTTAAATCAATTTATTTTAGATTTTACTTATTATTTAAATCAATTTATTTTAGATTTTACTTATTATTTAAATCAATTTATTTTAGATTTTACTTATTATTTAAATCAATTTATTTTAGATTTTACTTATTATTTAAATCAATTTATTTTAGATTTTACTTATTATTTAAATCAATTTATTTTAGATTTTATTTATTATTTAAATCAATTTATTTTAGATTTTACTTATTATTTAAATCAATTTATTTTAGATTTTACTTATTATTTAAATCAATTTATTTTAGATTTTACTTATTATTTAAATCAATTTATTTTAGATTTACTTATTATTTAAATCAATTTATTTTAGATTTTATTTATTATTTAAATCAATTTATTTTAGATTTTACTCATCATTTAAATCAATTTATTTTAGATTTACTTATTATTTAAATCAATTTATTTTAGATTTTACTTATTACTTAAATCAATTTATTTTAGATTTTACTCATCATTTAAATCAAATTATTTTAGATTTTACTTATTATTTAAATCAATTTATTTTAGATTTTACTTATTATTTAAATCAATTTATTTTAGATTTTACTTATTATTTAAATCAATTTATTTTAGATTTTATTTATTATTTAAATCAATTTATTTTAGATTTTACTTATTATTTAAATCAATTTATTTTAGATTTTATTTATTATTTAAATCAATTTATTTTAGATTTTACTTATTATTTAAATCAATTCATTTTAGATTTTACTTATTATTTAAATCAATTTATTTTAGATTTTATTTATTATTTAAATCAATTTATTTTAGATTTTATTTATTATTTAAATCAATTTATTTTAGATTTTACTTATTATTTAAATCAATTTATTTTAGATTTTACTTATTATTTAAATCAATTTATTTTAGATTTTACTTATTATTTAAATCAATTTATTTTAGATTTTACTTATTATTTAAATCAATTTATTTTAGATTTTACTTATTATTTAAATCAATTTATTTTAGATTTTACTTATTATTTAAATCAATTTATTTTAGATTTTACTTATTATTTAAATCAATTTATTTTAGATTTTATTTATTATTTAAATCAATTTATTTTAGATTTTACTTATTATTTAAATCAATTTATTTTAGATTTTACTTATTATTTAAATCAATTTATTTTAGATTTTACTTATTATTTAAATCAATTTATTTTAGATTTACTTATTATTTAAATCAATTTATTTTAGATTTTATTTATTATTTAAATCAATTTATTTTAGATTTTACTCATCATTTAAATCAATTTATTTTAGATTTACTTATTATTTAAATCAATTTATTTTAGATTTTACTTATTACTTAAATCAATTTATTTTAGATTTTACTCATCATTTAAATCAAATTATTTTAGATTTTACTTATTATTTAAATCAATTTATTTTAGATTTTATTTATTATTTAAATAAATTTATTTTAGATTTTACTTATTATTTAAATCAATTTATTTTAGATTTTATTTATTATTTAAATCAATTTATTTTAGATTTTACTTATTATTTAAATCAATTTATTTTAGATTTTATTTATTATTAAAATCAGTTTATTTTAGATTTTACTTATTATTTAAATCAATTTATTTTAGATTTTATTTATTATTTAAATAAATTTATTTTAGATTTTACTTATTATTTAAATCAATTTATTTTAGATTTTACTTATCATTTAAATCAATTTATTTAGATTTTACTTATTATTTAAATCAATTTATTTTCGATTTTATTTATCATTTAAATCAATTAATTTTAGATTTTACTTATTATTTAAATCAATTTATTTTAGATTTTATTTATTATTTAAATCAATTTATTTTAGATTTTATTTATTATTTAAATCAATTTATTTTAGATTTTACTTATTATTTAAATCAATTTATTTTAGATTTTATTTATTATTTAAATCAGTTTATTTTAGATTTTATTTATTATTTAAATCAGTTTATTTTAGATTTTACTTATTATTTAAATCAATTTATTTTAGATTTTATTTATTATTTAAATCAATTTATTTTAGATTTTACTTATTATTTAAATCAATTTATTTTAGATTTTACTTATTATTTAAATCAATTTATTTTAGATTTTACTTATTATTTAAATCAATTTATTTTAGATTTTACTTATTATTTAAATCAATTTATTTTAGATTTTATTTATTATTTAAATAAATTTATTTTAGATTTTACTTATTATTTAAATCAATTTATTTTAGATTTTATCTATTATTTAAATCAATTTATTTTAGATTTTATTTATTATTTAAATCAATTTATTTTAGATTTTACTTATTATTTAAATCAATTTATTTTAGATTTTATTTATTATTTAAATCAATTTATTTTAGATTTTATCTATTATTTAAATCAATTTATTTTAGATTTTATTTATTATTTAAATCAATTTATTTTAGATTTTACTTATTATTTAAATCAATTTATTTTAGATGTTATTTATTATTTAAATCAATTAATTTTAGATTTTACTTATTATTTAAATCAATTTATTTTAGATTTTATTTATTATTTAAATCAATCTATTTTAGATTTTACTTATTATTTAAATCAATTTATTTTAGATTTTATTTATTATTTAAATCAGTTTATTTTAGATTTTACTTATTATTTAAATCAATTTATTTTAGATTTTATTTATTATTTAAATCAGTTTATTTTAGATTTTACTTATTATTTAAATCAATTTATTTTAGATTTTATTTATTATTTAAATCAATTTATTTTAGATTTTATTTATTATTTAAATCAATTTATTTTAGATTTTACTTATTATTTAAATCAATTTATTTTAGATTTTATTTATTATTTAAATCAGTTTATTTTAGATTTTATTTATTATTTAAATCAATTTATTTTAGATTTTACTTATTATTTAAATCAATTTATTTTAGATTTTATTTATTATTTAAATCAGTTTATTTTAGATTTTACTTATTATTTAAATCAATTTATTTTAGATTTTATTTATTATTTAAATCAATTTATTTTAGATTTTATTTATTATTTAAATCAGTTTATTTTAGATTTTACTTATTATTTAAATCAATTTATTTTAGATTTTATTTATTATTTAAATCAGTTTATTTTAGATTTTACTTATTATTTAAATCAATTTATTTTAGATTTTATTTATTGTTTAAATCAATTTATTTTAGATTTTACTTATTATTTAAATCAATTTATTTTAGATTTTACTTATTATTTAAATCAATTTATTTTAGATTTTATTTATTATTTAAATAAATTTATTTTAGATTTTACTTATTATTTAAATCAATTTATTTTAGATTTTATCTATTATTTAAATCAATTTATTTTAGATTTTACTTATTATTTAAATCAATTTATTTTAGATTTTATTTATTATTTAAATCAGTTTATTTTAGATTTTACTTATTATTTAAATCAATTTATTTTAGATTTTATTTATTATTTAAATCAATTTATTTTAGATTTTACTTATTATTTAAATCAATTTATTTTAGATTTTATTTATTATTTAAATCAGTTTATTTTAGATTTTACTTATTATTTAAATCAATTTATTTTAGATTTTATTTATTATTTAAATCAGTTTATTTTAGATTTTACTTATTATTTAAATCAATTTATTTTAGATTTTACTTATTATTTAAATCAATTTATTTTAGATTTTACTTATTATTTAAATCAATTTATTTTAGATTTTATTTATTATTTAAATCAGTTTATTTTAGATTTTACTTATTATTTAAATCAATTTATTTTAGATTTTACTTATTATTTAAATCAATTTATTTTAGATTTTACTTATTATTTAAATCAATTTATTTTAGATTTTATTTATTATTTAAATAAATTTATTTTAGATTTTACTTATTATTTAAATCAATTTATTTTAGATTTTATCTATTATTTAAATCAATTTATTTTAGATTTTATTTATTATTTAAATCAATTTATTTTAGATTTTACTTATTATTTAAATCAATTTATTTTAGATTTTATTTATTATTTAAATCAATCTATTTTAGATTTTACTTATTATTTAAATCAATTTATTTTAGATTTTATTTATTATTTAAATCAGTTTATTTTAGATTTTACTTATTATTTAAATCAATTTATTTTAGATTTTATTTATTATTTAAATCAATTTATTTTAGATTTTACTTATTATTTAAATCAATTTATTTTAGATTTTACTTATTATTTAAATCAATTTATTTTAGATTTTACTTATTATTTAAATCAATTTATTTTAGATTTTACTTATTATTTAAATCAATTTATTTTAGATTTTATTTATTATTTAAATAAATTTATTTTAGATTTTACTTATTATTTAAATCAATTTATTTTAGATTTTATCTATTATTTAAATCAATTTATTTTAGATTTTATTTATTATTTAAATCAATTTATTTTAGATTTTACTTATTATTTAAATCAATTTATTTTAGATTTACTTATTATTTAAATCAATTTATTTTAGATTTTATTTATTATTTAAATCAATTTATTTTAGATTTTACTTATTATTTAAATCAATTTATTTTAGATTTTACTCATCATTTAAATCAAATTATTTTAGATTTTACTTATTATTTAAATCAATTTATTTTAGATTTTATTTATTATTTAAATAAATTTATTTTAGATTTTACTTATTATTTAAATCAATTTATTTTAGATTTTATTTATTATTTAAATCAATTTATTTTAGATTTTACTTATTATTTAAATCAATTTATTTTAGATTTTATTTATTATTAAAATCAGTTTATTTTAGATTTTACTTATTATTTAAATCAATTTATTTTAGATTTTATTTATTATTTAAATAAATTTATTTTAGATTTTACTTATTATTTAAATCAATTTATTTTAGATTTTACTTATCATTTAAATCAATTTATTTAGATTTTACTTATTATTTTAATCAATTTATTTTCGATTTTATTTATTATTTAAATCAATTTATTTTAGATTTTACTTATTATTTAAATCAATTTATTTTAGATTTTATTTATTATTTAAATCAATTTATTTTAGATTTTACTTATTATTTAAATCAATTTATTTTAGATTTTATTTATTATTTAAATCAATTTATTTTAGATTTTACTTATTATTTAAATCAAGAGCCGGTTGCATAAACACTGTTGTGTTACCCTCCACCCCTAAAAAAAACAAAACAAATTAAAAAACATTTATCGCTTCATCGTTGTTGCGAGGGTGCTTTTTGGCTCTTGTATAGATCGGGTACACTGGCGAAATTTATTTTAGAAGAGTTCCAATGGTGTAAGGGGCAGATAACTCTCTTTTTTAGTACACAATTTCTCCGAAAATGGAAAATATCCATTTTTTAAATAAGAAGTCATGCAAATTCCATTAATAGAACATTTTTTGAAGAAATAACAATTTGAGAAAATCAACAGTATATTGATAGAACATTTATTGAAGAAAATAGAATTTGGGAAAATCAACAGTATATTGATAGAACATTTATTGAAGAAAATAGAATTTGGGAAAATCAACAGTATATTGATAGAACGCTTATTGAAGAAAATAGAATTTGGGAAAATCAACAGTATATTGATAGAACATTTATTGAAGAAAATAGAATTTGGGAAAATCAACAGTATATTGATAGAACATTTATTGAAGAAATAACAATTTGGGAAAATCAACAGTATATTGATAGAACATTTATTGAAGAAAATAGAATTTGGGAAAATCAACAGTATATTGATAGAACATTTATTGAAGAAAATAGAATTTGGGAAAATCAACAGTATATTGATAGAACATTTATTGAAGAAAATAGAATTTGGGAAAATCAACCGTATATTGATAGAACATTTATTGAAGAAAATAGAATTTGGGAAAATCAACAGTATATTGATAGAACATTTATTGAAGAAAATAGAATTTGGGAAAATCAACAGTATATTGATAGAACATTTATTGAAGAAAATAGAATTTGGGAAAATCAACAGTATATTGATAGAACATTTATTGAAGAAAATAGAATTTGGGAAAATCAACAGTATATTGATAGAACATTTATTGAAGAAAATAGAATTTGAGAAAATCAACCGTATATTGATAGAACATTTATTGAAGAAAATAGAATTTGGGAAAATCAACAGTATATTGATAGAACATTTATTGAAGAAAATAGAATTTGGGAAAATCAACAGTATATTGATAGAACATTTATTGAAGAAAATTGAATTTGGGAAAATCAACAGTATATTGATAGAACATTTATTGAAGAAAATAGAATTTGGGAAAATCAACAGTATATTGATAGAACATTTATTGAAGAAAATAGAATTTGGGAAAATCAACAGTATATTGATAGAACATTTATTGAAGAAAATAGAATTTGGGAAAATCAACAGTATATTGATAGAACATTTATTGAAGAAAATAGAATTTGGGAAAATCAACAGTATATTGATAGAACATTTATTGAAGAAAATAGAATTTGGGAAAATCAACAGTATATTGATAGAACATTTATTGAAGAAAATAAAATTTGGGAAAATCAACAGTATATTGATAGAACATTTATTGAAGAAAATAGAATTTGGGAAAATCAACAGTATATTGATAGAACATTTATTGAAGAAAATAGAATTTGGGAAAATCAACAGTATATTGATAGAACATTTATTGAAGAAAATAGAATTTGGGCAAATCAACAGTATATTGATAGAACGCTTATTGAAGAAAATAGAATTTGGGAAAATCAACAGTATATTGATAGAACATTTATTGAAGAAAATAGAATTTGGGAAAATCAACAGTATATTGATAGAACATTTATTGAAGAAATAACAATTTGGGAAAATCAACAGTATATTGATAGAACATTTATTGAAGAAAATAGAATTTGGGAAAATCAACAGTATATTGATAGAACATTTATTGAAGAAAATAGAATTTGGGAAAATCAACAGTATATTGATAGAACGCTTATTGAAGAAAATAGAATTTGGGAAAATCAACAGTATATTGATAGAACATTTATTGAAGAAAATAGAATTTGGGAAAATCAACAGTATATTGATAGAACATTTATTGAAGAAATAACAATTTGGGAAAATCAACAGTATATTGATAGAACATTTATTGAAGAAAATAGAATTTGGGAAAATCAACAGTATATTGATAGAACATTTATTGAAGAAAATAGAATTTGGGAAAATCAACAGTATATTGATAGAACATTTATTGAAGAAAATAGAATTTGGGAAAATCGACAGTATATTGATAGAACATTTATTGAAGAAAATAGAATTTGGGAAAATCAACAGTATATTGATAGAACATTTATTGAAGAAAATAGAATTTGGGAAAATCAACAGTATATTGATAGAACATTTATTGAAGAAAATGGAATTTGGGAAAATCAACAGTATATTGATAGAACATTTATTGAAGAAAATAGAATTTGGGAAAATCAACAGTATATTGATAGAACATTTATTGAAGAAAATAGAATTTGGGAAAATCAACAGTATATTGATAGAACATTTATTGAAGAAAATAGAATTTGAGAAAATCAACCGTATATTGATAGAACATTTATTGAAGAAAATAGAATTTGGGAAAATCAACAGTATATTGATAGAACATTTATTGAAGAAAATAGAATTTGGGAAAATCAACAGTATATTGATAGAACATTTATTGAAGAAAATAGAATTTGGGAAAATCAACAGTATATTGATAGAACATTTATTGAAGAAAATAGAATTTGGGAAAATCAACAGTATATTGATAGAACATTTATTGAAGAAAATAGAATTTGGGAACATCAACAGTATATTGATAGAACATTTATTGAAGAAAATAGAATTTGGGAAAATCAACAGTATATTGATAGAACATTTATTGAAGAAAATAGAATTTGGGAAAATCAACAGTATATTGATAGAACATTTATTGAAGAAAATAGAATTTGGGAAAATCAACAGTATATTGATAGAACATTTATTGAAGAAAATAGAATTTGGGAACATCAACAGTATATTGATAGAACATTTATTGAAGAAAATAGAATTTGGGAAAATCAACAGTATATTGATAGAACATTTATTGAAGAAAATAGAATTTGGGAAAATCAACAGTATATTGATAGAACATTTATTGAAGAAAATAGAATTTGGGAAAATCAACAGTATATTGATAGAACATTTATTGAAGAAAATAGAATTTGGGAAAATCAACAGTATATTGATAGAACATTTATTGAAGAAAATAGAATTTGGGAAAATCAACAGTATATTGATAGAACATTTATTGAAGAAAATAGAATTTGGGAAAATCAACAGTATATTGATAGAACATTTATTGAAGAAAATAGAATTTGGGAAAATCAACAGTATATTGATAGAACATTTATTGAAGAAAATAGAATTTGGGAAAATCAACAGTATATTGATAGAACATTTATTGAAGAAAATAGAATTTGGGAAAATCAACAGTATATTGATAGAACATTTATTGAAGAAAATAGAATTTGGGAAAATCAACAGTATATTGATAGAACATTTATTGAAGAAAATAAAATTTGGGAAAATCAACAGTATTTTGATAGAACATTTATTGAAGAAAATAGAATTTGGGAAAATCAACAGTATATTGATAGAACATTTATTGAAGAAAATAGAATTTGGGAAAATCAACAGTATATTGATAGAACATTTATTGAAGAAAATAGAATTTGGGAAAATCAACAGTATATTGATAGAACATTTATTGAAGAAAATAGAATTTGGGAAAATCAACAGTATATTGATAGAACATTTATTGAAGAAAATAGAATTTGGGAAAATCAACAGTATATTGATAGAACATTTATTGAAGAAAATAGAATTTGGGAAAATCAACAGTATATTGATAGAACATTTATTGAAGAAAATAGAATTTGGGAAAATCAACAGTATTTTTTTTTTTCATTTCAAAACCAGCAAAACTATTGTTTGGATTAACAGATTTTTTATTTTTTTTATAGTTTAAAATATTAAATTATCGCAGATATTTTTTTATTATTAGGATTAATGTGGCGGCATCTATGGACGGGACCGTCACTAAAAAACCCAATTTAGTGTCCTTTTCACCAAAAACCCAAAGTTGTCGTGGAATACGGCTGGTATTACATTTACGGCGTGAAATTATGTACTTAAAAAAAGAGAGTTGTCTGCCCCTTCTTACACCATTGGACCTCTTTTAAAATAAATTTCGCCCGTGTACTCGATCTATACAAGAGCCTGCTTTTTTATGAACTATACAAGGTCGTGTAGTTTTGAAAAGCCAGAACACTGGTCTATAAAAAAACTGATTGAGCCGCCCTGTCGGCATTCCTCGGTAGGGACGCTTCAGATGATTAGCAATAAATTAATCCCTTCTCGGAGAGAATGTAAAGCCTGGGAGGGTCGACCTCCTCGGACTGCGCAGAACTATACCTCTATGCCTGACAGAAGCAAGGCCACCAGCTCCAAAATAGCCCAGCTCTGTTTTGGAATGATTGTCGAGGACGTATCATCGACTAGTATGATAGCTTTTGAACAAAATCGAGTAAAAATATTTATATGAGGTTCAGAGGTTCAGAGGTGGGAGCATGAGTTTCTCAGGTTCTTCAATTTTCACCGGTGCCCCCTACGACTATTTTGTGTGGTGTCAGTCGAGGCTGGTGCCATTTTATTTTTTTATGGGAGGGGGGGGGGATTATCATCATCATCATCATCATCATCATCATCATCATCATCATCATCATTATCGTCGTCGTCGTCGTTGTTGTTGTTGTTGTTGTTATTATTATTATTATTATTATCATCATCATTATCATTATCATTATTATTATTATTATTATCATCATCATCATTATCATTATCGTTATCATTATTATTATCATCATCATCAGCATCATCATCATTATCATTATCATTATTATTATTATTATCATCATCATCATTATCATTATCGTTATCATTATTATTAGTATCATCATCATTATCATTATCATTATCATTATTATTATTATCATCATCATCATCATCATTATCATTATCGTTATCATTATTATTATCATCATCATCATCATTATCATTATCATTATCATTATCATTATTATTATTATTATTATTATTATTATTATTATTATTATTATACTAGCAGGGCTACCCAGCGTTGCCCGGGGCGATAAAAAAAAACAAAGTAGTAGAAATTAAAGAGTGTGTGTAACATCTTTATATAAAAACTTCAATCTCTCTTCTTTCTTTAGCCGTCTTTCTTTCCCTGGTCCTCATTATTTCCCTCCCTCCTTCAACCCTCTATTTTCCGTTTTCCCCATATGATTCTTATCGTTTTAAATGTGTTAAAAACTTATAATAATGTAATTCACGTAAATTCTTTGTACTAAATATGTATTTTATGTAACTGTGGATTTTCTTAAAGAAATATGCTATGTAAACAAACATTTTGGATGAAAGTTATTAATTATTCTTACATTGTATTTTTGATCCCGAAATAAAATTATATTTTATTTTTTCAAGACTTTAAAATCGAATTTGAATGCAATGACTTAATCGCTGGCGGCCATGTTGTAATTTTCTATAATTTGCTTTCGTAAAATAGTAGCAATACTTTGATACCAAAGAACTAAAAATTTAGAGGCGCGTCCCTGGCGCTAAGAAACGTTAAATAAAATTAAAAGTTATTTCAAATTATTAGGTAATTGAATTAAAATATGACTCAGGATTTTCAAATTACTATAAAATATCATGAAAAATAACTGAAAACAGTCCCCCCCCCCGATGAAATCTGCCCCATGGACCCCTAAGGGGTTAGTTTATAGATTCGGGAATACTCCAATCACCTTACTCTGTGAATTTTACATATAAATGCACTTTTTCCCCGACCCCTCAATCTCTCCAGCCATCCCCCCTTCCCAACTTTTGTTTCACTCCCCCAACCCTGAGAAATATTTTAAGTTCAAAAAAAAAAAAGAAAAAAATTTGGGCCGACACCTTAAAAGTTCGGGTCGACCCCTAAGATTTTCCCCGACCCCTCAATCTCTCCAGCCCCCTAACTCGTTCTTCACTCTCCCCCAACCTGAGAAATATTTTAAGTTAAAAAAAAAAAATTTGGCCGGACCCCTAAAAAGTTTGATCCGACCCCTAAAAGTTTCCCCGACCCCTCCATCTCTCCCCCCACCCCCAACTTGTGTTCCACTCCCCCCCAACCCTGAGAAATATTTTAAGTTAAAAAAAAAACGAAAAAATTTGGCCCGACCCCTAAAAAGTTTGGCTCGACCCCTAAAATTTTCCCCGACCCCTCAATTTTTCCAGCAATCCCCTCTCCCATCTTTTTTATCACTCCCCCCAAACCCTGAGAAATATTTTAAGTTAAAAAAAAAATTGGGCCCAACCAATTAAAAGTTCGGCCGGACCCCTAAAATTTTCCCCGACCCCTCAATCTTTCCAGCCCCCACTTAACTTGTTTTTCACTCTCCCCCAACCCTGAGAAATATTTTAAGTTAAAAAAAAAAGAAAAAAGTTTTGCCCGACCCCTAAAAATTTCCCCGACCTCTCAATCTATCCAGCCCCCCCCCCAACTTGTTTTTCACTCTCCCCCAACCATGAGAAATATTTTGAGTTCAAAAAAAAAAAAAAAGTTCGGCCTGACCCCATAAATTTTCCCCGACCCCTCAATCTCTCCAGCCCCCTAACTCGTTCTCCACTCTCCCTAAACCCTGAGAAATATTTTAAGTTAAAAAAAAAAAGAATTTGGCCAGACCCCTAAAAAGTTCGATCCGACCCCTAAAATTTTCCCAGACCACTCAATCTTTCCAGCAATCCCCTCTCCCATCTTTTTTTCACTCCCCCCAAACCCTGAGTAATATTTTAAGTTCAAAAAAAAAGAAAAAAATTTTGCCCGACCCCTAAAATTTTCCCCGACCCTTCAATCTATCCAGCCCCCCCCCAAACTTGTTTTTAACTCTCCCCCAACCATGAGAAGTATTTTAGGTTTAAAAAAAGAAGAAAGAATTTTGCCTGACCCCTAAAAAGTTCGGCCCGACCCCTAAAATTTTCCCAGACCCCTCAATCTCTCTAGCCCCCCATCCCAACTAATTTTTCACTCTCCCCTAACCCTGAGAAATATTTTGAGTTCAAAACAAAAAAAAAATTTGGCCTGACCCCTAAAAAATTCGCCCTGACCCCTAAAATTTTCCCCGACTCCCTAATCCTTGCAGCCCCCCGCCCAACATTTTTTTCAGTCTCCCACAACCTTGAGAAATATTTTAAGTTAACAAAAAAAAAAAAAATTGGCCCGACCCCTAAAAAGTTTGGCCCGACCCCTAAAATTTTACCCGACTCCCTAATCTCTCCAGCACCCCCCCAACTTTTTTTCACCCTCCCATAAACCTGAGAAATATTTTAAGTTCAAAAAATTAAAAAAAAAAAATTTGGCCCGACCCCGAAAAAAATTGGCCTGACCCCTAAAATTTTCCCCGACCCCCTAATCCTTGCAGCCCCCCAACTTTTTTTCACTCTCCCACAACCCTGAGAAATATTTTAAGTTAAAAAAAAAATAATTTGGCCCGACCCCTAAAAAATTTGGCCTGATCCCTAAAATGTTCCCCGACTCCCTAATCTCTCCACCCCCCCCCCTCCCAACTTTTTTTCACTCGCCCACAACCCTGAGAAATATTTTAAGTTCAAAAAATTAAAAAAAAAAAATTTGCCCCGACCCCTAAAAAATTTGGCCTGACCCCTAAAATTTTTCCCAACCCCCTAATCTCTCCAGCCCCCCCCCCCCCAATTTTTTTCAGTCTCCCACAACCCTGAGAAATATTTTAAGTTCAAAAAATGTAAAAAAAAATTTGCCCCGATCCCTAAAAAATTTGGCCTGACCCCTAAAATTTTCCTCGACCCCCTAATCTGTCCAGCCCCTCCTCCAACTTTTTTTTTCAATCTCTCACAACTTGAGAAATATTTTAAGTTCAAAAAAAAAAAAAAAAATTTGGCCCGACCCCGAAAAAATTTGTCCTGACCCCTAAAATTTTACCCGACCCCCTAATCCTTGCAACCCCCCGCCCAACATTTTTTTCACTCTCCCACAACCCTGAGAAATATTTTAAGTTAACAAAAAAAAAAATTGGCCTGACCCCTAAAAAATTTGGCCTGACCCCCAAAAAATTTAGCCTGACCCCTAAAATTTTACCCGACTCCCGTATCTCTCCAGCCCCCTCCAACTTTTTTCACCCTCCCACAACCCTGAGAAATATTTTAAGTTCAAAAAATTAAAAAAAAAAAATTTGCCCCGACCCCGGAAAAAATTGGCCTGACCCCATAAATTTTCCCCGACCCCCTAATCTCTCCAGCCCCAACCCCAACATTTTTTTCACTCTCCCACAACCCTGAGAAATATTTTAAGTTAAAAAAAAAAAAAAATTTGGCCCGACCCCTAAAATTTTCCTCGAGCCCCTAATCTCCTCAGCCCCCCCCCCCTCCTCCAACTTTTTTTCAATCTCCCACAACCCTGAGAAATATTTTAAGTTCAAAAAAAAAAAAAAAAATTTGACCTGACACCTAAAAAATTTGGCCTGACCCATAAAATTTTCCCCAACCCAATAATCTCTCTACCCCCCCCCCCTCCCCCCCAAAAAAACAACTTTTTTTTCACTCTCCCACAACCCTGAGTAATATTTTAAGTTAAAAAAAAAAAAAAAAAAAATTTGGCCGGACCCCTAAAAAATTTGGCCTGACCCCTTAAATTTTCCTCGACCCCCTAATCTCTCCAACCTTTTTCTCCAATCTCCCACAACGCTGAGAAATATTTTAAGTTCAAAAAATTAAAAAAAAAAAATTTGGCCCGACCCCTAAAAAATTTGGCCTGACTCCTAAAATTTTCTCCGACCCCCTAATCTCTCCAGGCCCCCCCAACATTTTTTTCACTTTCCCACAACCCTGAGAAATATTTTAAGTTCAAGGAAAAAAAAAAAATTTAGCCCGAAACACCGATTGGGACCGTTATACTTGAGAAGCACCAACATTCGTTTGAAAATCAAGGAGGCCTCCTGAGCACTACTGAAATAACTCTTACCGGTGGCCAGGTGCGGATGTGATTGAGCAACCCTTGTTTCACTACACACTCTTAACGTAGCCTTCCTATGATGTTATTGATTTATCCGGACAGAAGTTATGGGATGACCTGATACAACCGGACACAATTTAGGGCAAGACCGGGTACATCCGGCAAGGGATTATGGGATGTTTTCAGTGACTCAGCATTTTTATCGGATTAGTACATAAATACATTAGATTATTTCCAAATTAATACTATTTAACATTGAAAAAAGTCTGAAAAATATGGGAAAAATGCTACCCTCTGTTGGAAACTGGTCCGGTTGACCCTCAGCAAGTGAATCGTTTTTTGCGATTTTTAGATATTATGATCCCAGGATATGTACGGTGCTAAAGATGTCAACTTTTTGACATGTTGCCGCTTAGTTTTTGAGGAGTAGCTGTACATTACATAAATACATTAGATAATTTCCAAATTAGTACTTATTAACATTGAAATATAACTGAAAAGGACCCCCCCCCCCGATGAAATCTGCCCCATGGATCCCTAAGGCGTGGGTTTATAGATTCGGGAATACGCCCATCAACTTTGTGAATTTTACATAAGAATACACTTTTATATTGTATCTATATTCTCTAACATTTTTTTCTATAGGGCACACACACACACACACACACACACACACACACACACATACAGACATTCAATTTTATATAGAAGATAACATTGAAGAAATGTGCTTTCTTGTACAGTAATTTACCAGCATCAACAACACATTTAGTGTACTTAACTGGCCCAGTTATTTGGACATCACCATTGAGATCTTGCTACAAGCCTTATTGAGAATGTCAACTTTGATGTAAGTATATCATATTTAGTTTAGGATTTTATTGTTTTGACATGCATGCACAATCACTTTAGTCAAAACTATATGAAAAGATATCAATAAATCTAATGTGGATGTTTTTAATTGTGAAAAGCGAAAGGTCATTTCGTTCAACAGCTTTCGGTAAATTTATCAAAACATTTGCTTTAAGAAATCAAATAAAACTTGAACTTTAATCAAGAAAGAAATTCTGAATGGACAACTGAGTTATCAAAATTAAATTATTTTGCCCACTTTGAACTGAAAGATTCAATAAATAAACTATTTAATTTATTATTTTAATATTGAAGTTAAAAATTAATTTAAATGGTTTTTTTTAAGTATTAACCACACTTAAAAATCTGTTCTTGAACATTCAAGGAAATTACAATTTTGGTTCAATTATACTATAGAGAGTGCAACAATATCTCGTCTATTTGTTTGGTATTCGCCCGAATGTTTTTGCTTGAAATAAAATACACTTTGGCCTGAAATAAAATTATGATTTACATTTTAACGTATATAAATTTGAACTTTTATACCAAATTCGGTGCTTATTTAGAATAGGCTCCCTGCAAAAAATTATTTTCATGTAAAATCATTATTTTGTACTTACTCGGTCATAGTTTCTCACTCACGGCACGAAAAAGAATTTAAAAATATCAAGCAGAACTTTAATTAGAACGATTTTTCCATTTCCATAAGGGCGATATAAAACGTCGATTCGCCGACATTTTGGGTGTGGCCGATTGATGGAATAGCTAACTAAGGGCCCCAGTTACCATGTAAATAAGAAAAAAAAAAAACAAGAAAATTATATCGTGGAAAGTACCCCGGTGAAGAAATCAAAAATAATTATTTAATTTTCTATTTTTTTATTTAATAAATATATATTTTATTATTATTGCATATGTGTTTCTTTCTTTTTTAAATTCTAAATAAAAACGGAGTTATTGCCCTTGGCTATTCCATCGATCGCTGACACCCAAAATATCGGCTCACACCCAAAATCTCAGCGAATACAGGTTGTACATCGAAATGGAAAAATCGTTCTAATTAAAGTTCTGCTTGATATTTTTAAATTCTTTTTCGTGCCGTGAGTGAGAAACTATGACTGAGTAAGTACAAAATAATGATTTTACATGAAAATAATTTTCTGCAGGGAGCCTATTCTAAACAAGCACCCCAAATTCTTATCAATTGCAGCCATTTTCTTTTGGACAATTTGTTATCTTGAAATTATCGACATTTCATTTTTTAAATTCTTTAAATTTTGTTAAAACTTGTGTTGTTTGTATTTAAAAATAACAGTTAAGTACATTTTTTGTTTCAAAACTATTTTTTGTACATTTTAAACGGAATAAAAAATATTTATTTTTAAGTTTGATGTTTTAATTTTATCAAAGTAAATCTTTTTTTTTTTCATTCAATATATTCATTAATAAAAATTAAATTGAGTAAAAGTATTGATTTACTCCTCTCCAGGAGTTAGGCACAAGGCCAGTTTTTATCTTACTCCCACAAGTAAGATGTGACCCAAGGTCGGGTCGGGAAAGTGGGGTTTAAAAATTGCCTGGGCAGCCCCGTCGACATTCCCCGGTAGGGGCGCCTCAGGCAGTAAGCAATAAACTTACTCCTCCCCAAAGAAGGGAGGCGAAGCCTGGGAGGGTGGACCTCCTAGAACTGCACAGGACAGACTCATAGACCGGCGTAAATCAAGCCCCAAAGCCCAAGACGATACCAGTCTATGGGGTGCAGTATCCATCGGAACAGATACTACACTTGGATCTTAGCCAAAAGGCCAAGAAGGGTGAGTTTCGCACCAATCAGCATGGTAGAACTTTGTTGACTAGTTTGATTCTGTCGACAGAATTATTGCAGAAAGATTCATGTGGTCCTTTCCTTAAGTGAAATAAGTACTATGGAACCGACTGGATTCGAACTCAGCACACCCACGTTGTCAGTCCGTGTCGTTATTCACTTAAACACCGTCACTTCCCGGATTCATTCACTAAGAGATTTAGAATAACCATCACATTCACCAGCAAAAATATGCGACCGGAGAGCGTGTATATTTGCTAGTATATTTATTAATGTTTTAATTAATATATTAATTAATATATTAATTAATACATTAATCAATATATTTGCTGTATATTAATTAACATAGTTGTATTAATTGCTATATTTATAAGGTGACAGTACTTTATATCGCTGACAGAAGATAGGTCAATCTAACTTTGTATAAGTGTGAAGATTGTAGACACATAATCAATAGAACATGGTGGCTGACAGTTTCTTGCCTTGCATTAATCAGACAAAAACATTTTTGTCTGATGAACACAATGCACGAAACTGTCAGTCCCCATGTTCTGTTGATTATGTGTCTACGCTTTTCAAACTTATATATACATATACACACGACAGAAGTGAATAGACACTCTTATTATCTATTATATAAACAGCAGTCGTCTGTGTGTGTGTTCACTTAAAAGTCGGAAGCTACATAAGAAACAGCCACAAAGTTGTTATATTCTTTTTCAGCATTGCCCCAGACAAAATACAGACACATTTTCTTTGTAATATTCATTTCTTTTGGAAGTCAGTAAGAAGGAACAAAATTATTCAAAGAAGGCGACATTTAGAGCGATTTTTTTCCCCATCGACCATCGGTGTGAAATGGTACTTTTTGGCCTGACATTTTAAAATATATTTTTTAACATAAATAAATTTGATCTTTTCAAATTTCGAATATTGACTGTCCTCATCTGTCAACTTATTCATCACTAACCTCCTCTGATGATAAGATTTTAATCTTTGAAAAGCCTGGCTTAAGGAATGAAAGAAAAGAAAAATAAATATTGTTATTCACTAAATGTCCTTGTTCTGAACAACCGAAGATTATGATTTGCTTCCATTTGCAGGTCTAATTATTTTCATTGACTTATCATATTTTTGCTCTATCCAGTATATTGAGCTTTCCTTACCTAACAATAGGTCCAACTCTCTGAAAATTTACCTTTTAGTTATAAATTTTCATATATATATATATATATATATATATATATATATATATATATATATAGAGAGAGAGAGAGAGAGAGAGAGAGAGAGAGAGGCAGTCTAATGGGAGAGAGAATGGGGTTTAAAAAAGGAAGATATTATACTTTTTTTCTCTTCTATATTGTTATCCCCACCCCTCACCCTCACCCTCACTCTCACTCTCACCCTTACCCCTCGGGGCAATGTATTATGTGTTGTGGACTGTCCATTTACTTCTAATTTATTATGTGTTGTGGACTGTCCATTTACTTCTAATTTATTATGTGTTGTGGGCTGTCCATTTACTTCTAATTTATTATGTGTTGTGGACTGTCCATTTACTTCTAATTTATTATGTGTTGTGGACTGTCCATTTACTTCTAATTTATTATGTGTTGTGGGCTGTCTATTTACTTCTAATTTATTATGTGTTTTGGGCTGTCCATTTACTTCTAATTGATTATGTGTTGTGGGCTGTCCATTTACTTCTAATTTATTATGTGTTGTGGGCTGTCCATTTACTTCTAATTTATTATGTGTTGTTGGCTGTCCATTTACTTCTAATTTATTATGTGTTGTGGGCTGTCCATTTACTTCTAATTTATTATGTGTTGTGGGCTGTCCATTTACTTCTAATTTATTATGTGTTGTTGGCTGTCCATTTACTTCTAATTTATTATGTGTTGTGGGCTGTCCATTTACTTCTAATTTATTATGTGTTGTGGGCTGTCCATTTACTTCTAATTTATTATGTGTTGTGGGCTGTCCATTTACTTCTAATTTATTATGTGTTGTGGGCTGTCCATTTACTTCTAATTTATTATGTGTTGTGGGCTGTCCATTTACTTCTAATTTATTATGTGTTGTGGGCTGTCCATTTACTTCTAATTTATTATGTGTTGTGGGCTGTCCATTTACTTCTAATTTATTATGTGTTGTGGGCTGTCCATTTACTTCTAATTTATTATGTGTTGTGGGCTGTCCATTTACTTCTAATTTATTATGTGTTGTGGGCTGTCCATTTACTTCTAATTTATTATGTGTTGTGGGCTGTCCATTTACTTCTAATTTATTATGTGTTTTGGGCTGTCCATTTACTTCTAATTGATTATGTGTTGTGGGCTGTCCATTTACTTCTAATTTATTATGTGTTGTGAGCTGTCCATTTACTTCCAATTTATTATGTGTTGTGGGCTGTCCATTTACTTCTAATTAATTATGTGTTGTGGGCTGTCTATTTACTTCTAATTTATTATGTGTTGTGGGCTTTCCATTTACTTCTAATTTATTATGTGTTGTGGGCTGTCCATTTACTTCTAATTAATTATGTGTTGTGGGCTGTCTATTTACTTCTAATTTATTATGTGTTGTGGGCTTTCCATTTACTTCTAATTTATTATGTGTTGTGGGCTGTCCATTTACTTCTAATTAATTATGTGTTGTGGGCTGTCTATTTACTTCTAATTTATTATGTGTTGTGGGCTTTCCATTTACTTCTAATTTATTATGTGTTGTGGGCTGTCCATTTACTTCTAATTTATTATGTGTTGTGGGCTGTCTATTTACTTCTAATTTATTATGTGTTGTGGGCTTTCCATTTACTTCTAATTTATTATGTGTTGTGGGCTGTCCATTTACTTCTAATTTATTATGTGTTGTGGGCTGTCCATTTACTTCAAATTAATTATGTGTTGTGGGCTTCCATTTACTTCTAATTTATTATGTGTTGTGGGCTGTCCATTTACTTCTAATTTATTATGTGTTGTGGGCTGTCAATTTACTTCTAATTTATTATGTGTTGTGGGCTGTCCATTTACTTCTAATTGATTATGTGTTGTGGGCTGTCAATTTACTTCTAATTTATTATGTGTTGTGGACTGTCCATTTACTTCTAATTGATTATGTGTTGTGGGCTGTCTATTTACTTCTAATTGATTATGTGTTGTGGGCTGTCCATTTACTTCTAATTTATTATGTGTTGTGGGCTGTCCATTTACTTCTAATTTATTATGTGTTGTGGACTGTCCATTTACTTCTAATTTATTATGTGTTGTAGGCTGTCTATTTACTTCTAATTCATTATGTGTTGTGGGCTGTCTATTTACTTCTAATTTATTATGTGTTGTGGACTGTCCATTTACTTCTAATTTATTATGTGTTGTGGACTGTCCATTTACTTCTAATTTATTATGTGTTGTGGACTGTCTATTTACTTCTAATTTATTATGTGTTGTGGACTGTCCATTTACTTCTAATTTATTATGTGTTGTGGACTGTCCATTTACTTCTAATTTATTATGTGTTGTGGACTGTCCATTTACTTCTAATTGATTATGTGTTGTGGGCTGTCTATTTACTTCTAATTTATTATGTGTTGTGGGCTGTCCATTTACTTCTAATTTATTATGTGTTGTGGACTGTCCATTTACTTCTAATTTATTATGTGTTGTGGGCTGTCCATTTACTTCTAATTTATTATGTGTTGTGGGCTGTCTGTTTACTTCTAATTTATTATGTGTTGTGGGCTGTCCATTTACTTCTAATTTATTATGTGTTGTGGACTGTCCATTTACTTCTAATTCATTATGTGTTGTGGACTGTCCATTTACTTCTAATTGATTATGTGTTGTGGGCTGTCTATTTACTTCTAATTGATTATGTGTTGTGGGCTGTTGATTTACTTCTAATTTATTATGTGTTGTGGGCTGTCCATTTACTTCTAATTTATTATGTGTTGTGGGCTGTCTATTTACTTCTAATTGATTATGTGTTGTGGGCTGTCCATTTACTTCTAATTTATTATGTGTTGTGGACTGTCCATTTACTTCTAATTTATTATGTGTTGTGGGCTGTCCATTTACTTCTAATTTATTATGTGTTGTGGGCTGTCTATTTACTTCTAATTTATTATGTGTTGTGGACTGTCCATTTACTTCTAATTTATTATGTGTTGTGGACTGTCTATTTACTTCTAATTTATTATGTGTTGTGGACTGTCCATTTACTTCTAATTTATTATGTGTTGTGGACTGTCTATTTACTTCTAATTTATTATGTGTTGTGGACTGTCCATTTACTTCTAATTTATTATGTGTTGTGGGCTGTCTATTTACTTCTAATTGATTATGTGTTGTGGGCTGTCCATTTACTTCTAATTGATTATGTGTTGTGGGCTGTCTATTTACTTCTAATTTATTATGTGTTATGGGCCGTCCATTTACTTCTAATTTATTATGTGTTGTGGGCTGTCCATTTACTTCTAATTTATTATGTGTTGTGGACTGTCCATTTACTTCTAATTTATTATGTGTTGCGGGCTGTCCATTTACTTCTGATTTATTATGTGTTGTGGGCTGTCCATTTACTTCTGCCCGGTCAGACATTTTAGACAGAATTTGTTCCTTCAAACATATCTTCATTAGATGTGACGGATATTTTTGCATCTATTTCATCTGTTGTTTACTCTTTCTTAAATTCTAACTCATCTTATTCAGACAGACAACTTGTTACTTATTTTTTCTTCCACAGCGATAAGATGTGACACAAGGTCGGGAAAGTGGGATTTGAAAAGCCAGCGCCCGAGAAGGTGAGCTCTCTAGCCTACAAAAAATGTCTGGGCAGCCCCGTTGACAGTAAGCAATAAACTTACTCAACCCCAAAGAGGGGAGGCAAAGCCTGGTAGGGTGGACCTCTTAGAACTGCACATGACAAACACACTGACCGGCGGAAATCAAGCCCCGAAGGCCAAGACGATACCGGTCTAAGGGGTGTAGTATCCATCGGAACAGATACTACACTTTGATCTTAGCCAAAATTGATGACGTCATAAAAGATGAATGGTAGCTTTATGACATCATCCATCTCTCTTTGTGACGTCATCCAGTGTGCACAGTAACAAGATACAAGCAAGCAAACAAGATAACAAGATCCAGTTTTAGTAGTATACAAGACCAGCCATAACCCGTTGGGTCAGTAGTTGTTATATATATATATATATATATATATATATATATATATATATATATATTGTTAAATTAATCTTTATTTCTATCTCTCCTTTTTCTTTGCCCATCTCGTGATTTTCCACTGGAAGACTTGAGACTATAAGTTTTTTTTTTTTTTTTTTTTTTTTTTATATATTTTTTTTATATATATATATTTTTTTATATAGTTTTAATGGTTGAGAAACTTCCTAGACTATATATATATATATATATATATATATATATATATATATATAGAGAGAGAGAGAGAGAGAGAGAGAGAGAGAGATTACCAGTTAGGTATGTTTATATATTTGTATGTACAGGATGCACTCCTAAACTAATAAACTAATCATTATGAATTTTGGAACACATCTGCTTGGCTTAATGGGTCCAAATACGGCCTATATTTAGTTTAATACAAAGGGGGTACAAAGCTGATGGGAGCTTAGGGAGAATGATATAGGCAAAATCCCCCCTTTGAAAACTGAAATATAACACATTTGTATTGAATGTTATCCATAGTTATGAGACACCAATTAAGCAAGATTCCCTACATTCCATTTTCATCTTAAGCCCCTTAAGCTTAAACTTTAAATGTAAGACATTTTGTAGAATAAAAATGATGTAATGGATTTTGATTAAAATTAGAATAAGGATTTTAGACATAAAGTTTAGCAGCATTATATCTTGATTTTAATCTTCGTAAGGGGACATAAAAGTGGTGCAGAACTTCTGTTTGTAGAATTAATTTTACCTGTCCTTGGACGAGTATTATATATATATATATATATATATATATATATATATATATATATATATATATATTATATTTATAAATAAATATTAATTAATTATTATCTACAGACATCGATGTTTCATGCTAACACAATCTTCAGTGCAGGAAGTTAATTCTACAGTCGGCGGGCTCGAACTCCGATCACAAATCGCCACTGATTCGCAGTCATGAGTGTTAACCCATCGGCCACAACGAATTAGCTAATAATTAAAGAGGAATTTAACTTTGTAAATAGCGAGTCGGCGGCTAATTTACACGAGCAGTGAAAGTGATCAACAAACTGTATTTGTGTGAAACAACGATTATGACCGACGGAGATCGTGCACCTTAGCGCACCAGTGTGCATCTCAGTGAGGATGCTGGATCCTACGTAGAAATAGGTAGAGATCTGAGGCTAGTACATATTTTCGACTGTCCAAACATTGGCCAGAGTTGGTGACGAAATGTCTGGAAAAAGTGTGTTGGTTGTCAGTTGTAATTATCCCCCCCCCCAAGGAGTCGCATGCTAGATACCGCCTCGGAATTTGGTAATGATCCCTTAACTACGCCTAGGCTGATAACAGGTCAGCTCTTGGGAGGTCGAGAACCCTTTTGATAAAGACAAAGAATGCGAAAAATCGTTTTTGTCAGGATAAGCAATGAAAGCTAAAAACAGAAAACTGTTTATCTGAATCGTTGACAGGGGCCACCACTCGACCCCTGCCAACCCTGAAGAAGGAGGAAAGACATAGAGAAGTGGACGGGAGAGAGAGTAAATCAGTATATCCCACCCCGCCCCGATTCCGAAAGAGGAGGAAAGACACAGAGAGAAAGAGAGGGTGTTACAATATGCCTCTTTGGGAAAAGAAAATGTTTTTGTGTGGAGTAGACGATCAGTTAGAAATTGGGATTCGGCCTGGACGGTTGTGTTAGCCTGAGCTCAGACTCGGGCGACCGGCAAGCGGGGGATCGCGCGAAAGGCCCCTCGTTTGGATGACATTGCCCGTGGTATTCCCCACCACCATATCTCCAAACATAGATTAAGTTACAACTTACTTAAGGACTTGCCATCGTGAATGAATACACACACAGAGAGACGAGATAGTTAGTAAACAAAGGCATTATCGAAAAGCAGACTTTAATTCGCCGTTTTAGAAACAGTTGTTATCTTGTTAATAATTAATGGATACAAAAAGAAACCGATGTTGTTGAATTGTTCCTATTGTCGAATTGTCCTGCTGCGTAACTTTGCCTTCACAGAATCACGAAATCGTCATTCATCCGACCGGAGGAATTCGACACATCATTCTTTTTTTTCAGCCACTATTGACGATCATCGCCAAAGAGGGTGTTCACAGTTTAGAAAGATTCCTGCGCCGAGGACCAGACGTGTGAGTACAGAGATAAAGACACGAGTGGACCACCTATGTTACAAGTGGTTCAGTGACACCGGATCAGAGTGAGGTATCTGTTTTACTCGGCACCGCGACCGGGATATCAAACACCTGTGTGTGAGTGGCCGACGATGATACCCATGGAGCGAAGAGTGTGGGGTCTTGTGTTAAATTTGGTTTCGTGACACAGGATCGAGTGGGGTCCCATGTTTACATTTGGATCCTGCATGAACCCATTTGTACTGCTTGTTATTAAACTCACTCAGAGTACCCGGCCTTTAGTAAAGGGGGCTTATAATAATATTTAAAATTAATATTAATTATTTATTACTTACAGACATCGATGTGTCATGCTAACGCAATCTTCAGTGCAGGAAGTTAATTCTCTTTTATATATATATATATATATATATATATATATATATATAAATATATATATATATATATATATATATATATATAGAAAAGAGGGTAGTGCAGTTTCAACGAGAGAAAAGAATATATGTAAAGGAGTAAGGCTACCAACATTTGTAAAAAAGGTTTTTCAACATTTATTTATTATTTTGTTATTTTATCATTTTATCATTTTATATAATGCATTTCAAGCGGTGGTCTGCTCTCATCAGATATATAAATCCATTATATATATATATATATATATATATATATATATATATATAGCGAGGGAGAGAAATAAAGATAGGGGTGTGAGAAGGACCGGGGCCAATAGCAATAGGGAGATGTGTATATATATATTACTCTGCATCTCTTTCACATTTCCCTATTGGCCCCTATCCATCTCGCACCCTTATCTTTATTTCTCTCCCTCGCTATATATATATATATATATAAAAAAATTATAAAATGATAAAATAAATGTTGAAAAAAACTTTTTACAAATGTTGGTAGCCTTACTCCTTTATGTATGTATATATATATATATATATATATATATATATATATATATATATATATATATATATATATATATATATATATATATATATATATATAACTTCTTTGTAATAAAGCAGGAAAAATCCCAGCAGAGTGCCAGATTAATTGAGAATTAAAGTTAAGAATTAAAAATTAAGAGCGTAACATTTATTTATCTTGGTACAGAAAAATTAGTACAACATTCGTACTGTCGGTTTCAAGCACAGAAGGACTTAGCCGGCTCTCTTCAGCTTCTGAAACAGATGACAACAGAAGCTGAAGAGAGTCGGATGGCTAAATCCTTTTGTGCTTGAAACCGACGGTACGAATGTTGTACTAATTTTTATGTACCAAAATATATATATATATATATATATATATATATATATATATATATATATATATATATATATATATATATATATATTTGTTTGTATGTTATAGAAATTGATGTTAACAGTTAGAACATTCAAATAAATTTCAATAAGGGTTCATTTTTCTCAAGGAATCTAACGACACCATTGAAATTCACCTTCGATCACACCTGGGGTCACTAGGGGAATTATCGGTTAGATCTATAAAATAAGTGAAATATATTAGAACGTAAAGAAACTCTTGTTCATTTGTTGTTTTATTTTTTACGTAATACTAACTTGTGCTGTTGTTAGATAATGGGCGTATGGGAATGGGCGCGTCTTTTGAAAATCGGGTGTGACTTGCGCGATTTGTAGCGGAGTCACCTCGTGCAACCTTGGTACGATGTTTCTCACGGTCGCGGTGACGGGTGACGGGTGACGGGTGACGAGACCTTAAGTTCAAAGGTTAGGTCAAACCTGTGTGTTGATCACAAGATTTCGTGACGTCACAGTTTTCCCGCTGGGAAAACTGGAGTTGAGATTTCAGTTTGGACTTGGAAGCCGAAGATCAAGACACTTTAGCCATGTAGCGATTACAAGCTAAGGGATTTCAGATCCCCGAAATTGAGAGCCAAGCGATGTCCCCCATCTTCCTTCCTTTACAAGTAGCTAAGTAGTTAGAAAAATAGTTAGCGTAAGCCCCTCTCTCTGCTACAACGAACTTGCTCAGTATCGACAAGCTAAATAGTAATAAATGGCTCTAAATTAAAAAGGAGAAGCCTTGTTATATTTTATTGTGCGTGGGGGATTTGATTTCAGCCCACGAAGAAACCGCCGGTATGATGGAAGAAACGAGCGAAGTTGACGCTCGGCGAAGCAACAGACAGGTAGCAGTCACGACTCAAAGCAGGGACAACAATGGTAGTGAAGAGGAGGGACGCACGGTTAGTACAAATAGTGTCTATACAACGGCGAGGCAATGACAGTGAAGAAAGAGCCACGGTTAGTATGAATAGTTCCCTGTAGCTGGGAAATGCGAATCAACGACACATCGTCCCGTTTCGGGATCAACAGACGAGAGTTCTACGACGCCAGAAATTCCCGACATGAAACGTATTATAAACCTGTTATTTAACACTGTTAATAAAAAAGCGACTATTTTTTTTTTCAAATAAAAACTTCAAACGCGTTCATTATTATTAGTTTTATTTCTTTAAGTAATACTTTACTTATTATGATTTGATTAACAAGTCAGCTGTTTCTGTTGAAATTAAATACAAACAATCAGCAGGATTTTTTTTCCAGATTAAGCCTTTGCACACGTTCATGTGTGGTCTTATTTTTTAAAGTAACTAGCGAATATAACAGTAAAATGTCGACCTTTTTTTTCAGTTATACTTAACTTGCAATGTTGGCAGTATGAAATCGACTGTTACTGCTGTCGTACTTTCAACACTATTCTTAACATCAACCCCCAGGCAACGCCGGAAGCTGTGCTAGTACATCTATCTATCTATCTATCTATCTATCTATCTATCTATCTATCTATCTATCTATCTATCTATCAGATATGAGTATTGTTGTCACATCTGGGCTGGTGCATCATCCACTAGTCTCTCCCTCTTAGACAAGGTCCAAAAAAGAGTCGCCAACTTAATAGGTCCCTCACTATCCACTGATAATTCATCATAAAAATCAAAACCCTAACCCTAACCATAACCCTAAACTTTTATTCACAAACAATAAAGGCCAATCATTAATTCTTTGCTGCTAAGTACATTTATTGCATAGACAAAATGCAGATGTAAAGGTATCTTCGGTTTAATCATGCACCAATTCCTGTGGAATGAGGTTAAAATAATAGGAGCAACACTGGAAAATCAGGAAACCCAAAGATCAGTGCATCTACAAGGCTACAGTGACCTCTTAAGTTGGCAAAGTATAGAGTAGGTAAAAAAGTGTGAGCAGTCATGTAAGGGGGTAAAAGAATCCATTTGAAAAGTAAAGTATGACCGATAATGTCGGGAGGGAAAAGAGAAATCTGCGTTTCCTTTGAAAAATAAAGTATGACCGATCATGTCGGAAGACAGATCAACAATCCGTTTAGAATAAAAAAGTATGACCGATCATCTCGTGAGAAAAAAAGGGAGATTAGCAATCCGTTTGAAATAAAAAGGTATGACCGATCATCTCGTGAGAGAAAAGGGAGATTAGCAATCCGTTTGGAATAAAAAGGTATGACCGATCATCTCGTGAGAGAAAAGAGATTAGCAATCCGTTTGGAATAAAAAAGTATGACCGATCATCTCGTGAGAAAAAAGGGAGATTAGCAATCCGTTTGGAATAAAAAGGTATGACCGATCATCTCGTGAGAGAAAAGGGGGATTAGCAATCCGTTCGGAATAAAAAGGTATGACCGATCATTTCGTGAGAGAAAAGGGAGATTAGCAATCTGTTTGGAATAAAAAGGTATGACCGATCATCTCGTAAGAGAAAATGGAGATTAGCAATCCGTTCGGAATAAAAAGGTATGACCGATCATCTCGTGAGAGAAAAGGGAGATTAGCAATCCGTTTGGAATAAAAAGGTATGACCGATCATCTCGTGAGAGAAAAGGGGGATTAGCAATCCGTTTGGAATAAAAAGGTATGACCGATCATCTCGTGAGAGAAAAGGGAGATTAGCAATCCGTTTGGAATAAAAAGGTATGACCGATCATCTCGTGAGAGAAAAGGGAGATTAGCAATCCGTTTGGAATAAAAAGGTATGACCGATCATTTCGTGAGAGAAAAGGGAGATTAGCAATCCGTTTGGAATAAAAAGGTATGACCGATCATCTCGTGAGAGAAAAGGGAGATTAGCAATCCGTTTGAAATAAAAAGGTATGACCGATCATCTCGTGAGAGAAAAGGGAGATTAGCAATCCGTTTGCAATAAACAAGGTATGACCGATCATCTCGTGAGAGAAAAGGGAGATTAGCAATCCGTTTGAAATAAAAAGGTATGACCGATCATCTCGTGAGAGAAAAGGGAGATTAGCAATCCGTTTGCAATAAAAAAGGTATGACCGATCATCTCGTGAGAGAAAAGGGAGATTAGCAATCCGTTTGAAATAAAAAGGTATGACCGATCATCTCGTGAGAAAAAAGGGAGATTAGCAATCCGTTTGGAATAAAAAGGTATGACCGATCATCTCGTGAGAGAAAAGGGGGATTAGCAATCCGTTCGGAATAAAAAGGTATGACCGATCATTTCGTGAGAGAAAAGGGAGATTAGCAATCTGTTTGGAATAAAAAGGTATGACCGATCATCTCGTAAGAGAAAATGGAGATTAGCAATCCGTTCGGAATAAAAAGGTATGACCGATCATCTCGTGAGAGAAAAGGGAGATTAGCAATCCGTTTGGAATAAAAAGGTATGACCGATCATCTCGTGAGAGAAAAGGGGGATTAGCAATCCGTTTGGAATAAAAAGGTATGACCGATCATCTCGTGAGAGAAAAGGGAGATTAGCAATCCGTTTGGAATAAAAAGGTATGACCGATAATGTCGGGAGGGAAAAGAGAAATCTGCGTTTCCTTTGAAAAATAAAGTATGACCGATCATGTCGGAAGACAGATCAACAATCCGTTTAGAATAAAAAAGTATGACCGATCATCTCGTGAGAAAAAAAGGGAGATTAGCAATCCGTTTGGAATAAAAAGGTATGACCGATCATCTCGTGAGAGAAAGGGGAGATTAGCAATCCGTTTGAAATAAAAAGGTATGACCGATCATCTCGTGAGAGAAAAGGGAGATTAGCAATCCGTTTGGAATAAAAAGGTATGACCGATCATCTCGTGAGAAAAAAGGGAGATTAGCAATCCGTTTGAAATAAAAAGGTATGACCGATCATCTCGTGAGAGAAAAGGGAGATTAGCAATCCGTTTGAAATAAAAAGGTATGACCGATCATTTCGTGAGAGAAAAGGGAGATTAGCAATCTGTTTGGAATAAAAAGGTATGACCGATCATCTCGTAAGAGAAAATGGAGATTAGCAATCCGTTCGGAATAAAAAGGTATGACCGATCATCTCGTGAGAGAAAAGGGAGATTAGCAATCCGTTTGGAATAAAAAGGTATGACCGATCATCTCGTGAGAGAAAAGGGGGATTAGCAATCCGTTTGGAATAAAAAGGTATGACCGATCATCTCGTGAGAGAAAAGGGAGATTAGCAATCCGTTTGGAATAAAAAGGTATGACCGATCATCTCGTGAGAGAAAAGGGAGATTAGCAATCCGTTTGGAATAAAAAGGTATGACCGATCATTTAGTGAGAGAAAAGGGAGATTAGCAATCCGTTTGGAATAAAAAGGTATGACCGATCATCTCGTGAGAGAAAAGGGAGATTAGCAATCCGTTTGAAATAAAAAGGTATGACCGATCATCTCGTGAGAGAAAAGGGAGATTAGCAATCCGTTTGCAATAAACAAGGTATGACCGATCATCTCGTGAGAGAAAAGGGAGATTAGCAATCCGTTTGAAATAAAAAGGTATGACCGATCATCTCGTGAGAGAAAAGGGAGATTAGCAATCCGTTTGCAATAAAAAAGGTATGACCGATCATCTCGTGAGAGAAAAGGGAGATTAGCAATCCGTTTGAAATAAAAAGGTATGACCGATCATCTCGTGAGAGAAAAGGGAGATTAGCAATCCGTTTGGAATAAAAAGGTATGACCGATCATCTCGTGAGAGAAAAGGGAGATTAGCAATCCGTTTGCAATAAAAAAGGTATGACCGATCATCTCGTGAGAGAAAAGGGAGATTAGCAATCCGTTTGAAATAAAAAGGTATGACCGATCATCTCGTGAGAGAAAAGGGAGGTTAGCAATCCGTTTGCAATAAAAAAGGTATGACCGATCATCTCGTGAGAGAAAAGGGAGATTAGCAATCCGTTTGGAATAAAAAGGTATGACCGATCATCTCGTGAGAGAAAATGGAGATTAGCAATCCGTTTGGAATAAAAAGGTATGACCGATCATCTCGTAAGAGAAAAGGGAGATTAGCAATCCGTTTGGAATAAAAAGGTATGACCGATCATCTCGTGAGAGAAAAGGGAGATTAGCAATCCGTTTGGAATAAAAAGGTATGACCGATCATCTCGTGAGAGAAAAGGGAGATTAGCAATCCGTTCGGAATAAAAAGGTATGACCGATCATCTCGTGAGAGAAAAGGGAGATTAGCAATCCGTTCGGAATAAAAAGGTATGACCGATCATCTAGTGAGAGAAAAGGGGGATTAGCAATCCGTTTGGAATAAAAAGGTATGACCGATCATCTCGTGAGAGAAAAGGGAGATTAGCAATCCGTTTGAAATAAAAAGGTATGACCGATCATCTCGTGAGAGAAAAGGGAGATTAGCAATCCGTTTGGAATAAAAAGGTATGACCGATCATCTTGTGAGAGAAAAGGGAGATTAGCAATCCGTTTGGAATAAAAAGGTATGACCGATCATCTCGTGAGAGAAAAGGGAGATTAGCAATCCGTTTGAAATAAAAAGGTATGACCGATCATCTCGTGAGAGAAAAGGGAGATTAGCAATCCGTTTGAAATAAAAAGGTATGACCGATCATCTCGTGAGAGAAAAAGGGAGATTAGCAATCCGTTTGGAATAAAAAGGTATGACCGATCATCTCGTGAGAGAAAAGGGGGATTAGCAATCCGTTTGGAATAAAAAGGTATGACCGATCATCTCGTGAGAGAAAAGGGAGATTAGCAATCCGTTTGGAATAAAAAGGTATGACCGATAATGTCGGGAGGGAAAAGAGAAATCTGCGTTTCCTTTGAAAAATAAAGTATGACCGATCATGTCGGAAGACAGATCAACAATCCGTTTAGAATAAAAAAGTATGACCGATCATCTCGTGAGAAAAAAAGGGAGATTAGCAATCCGTTTGGAATAAAAAGGTATGACCGATCATCTCGTGAGAGAAAGGGGAGATTAGCAATCCGTTTGAAATAAAAAGGTATGACCGATCATCTCGTGAGAGAAAAGGGAGATTAGCAATCCGTTTGGAATAAAAAGGTATGACCGATCATCTCGTGAGAAAAAAGGGAGATTAGCAATCCGTTTGAAATAAAAAGGTATGACCGATCATCTCGTGAGAGAAAAGGGAGATTAGCAATCCGTTTGAAATAAAAAGGTATGACCGATCATTTCGTGAGAGAAAAGGGAGATTAGCAATCTGTTTGGAATAAAAAGGTATGACCGATCATCTCGTAAGAGAAAATGGAGATTAGCAATCCGTTCGGAATAAAAAGGTATGACCGATCATCTCGTGAGAGAAAAGGGAGATTAGCAATCCGTTTGGAATAAAAAGGTATGACCGATCATCTCGTGAGAGAAAAGGGGGATTAGCAATCCGTTTGGAATAAAAAGGTATGACCGATCATCTCGTGAGAGAAAAGGGAGATTAGCAATCCGTTTGGAATAAAAAGGTATGACCGATCATCTCGTGAGAGAAAAGGGAGATTAGCAATCCGTTTGGAATAAAAAGGTATGACCGATCATTTAGTGAGAGAAAAGGGAGATTAGCAATCCGTTTGGAATAAAAAGGTATGACCGATCATCTCGTGAGAGAAAAGGGAGATTAGCAATCCGTTTGAAATAAAAAGGTATGACCGATCATCTCGTGAGAGAAAAGGGAGATTAGCAATCCGTTTGCAATAAACAAGGTATGACCGATCATCTCGTGAGAGAAAAGGGAGATTAGCAATCCGTTTGAAATAAAAAGGTATGACCGATCATCTCGTGAGAGAAAAGGGAGATTAGCAATCCGTTTGCAATAAAAAAGGTATGACCGATCATCTCGTGAGAGAAAAGGGAGATTAGCAATCCGTTTGAAATAAAAAGGTATGACCGATCATCTCGTGAGAGAAAAGGGAGATTAGCAATCCGTTTGGAATAAAAAGGTATGACCGATCATCTCGTGAGAGAAAAGGGAGATTAGCAATCCGTTTGCAATAAAAAAGGTATGACCGATCATCTCGTGAGAGAAAAGGGAGATTAGCAATCCGTTTGAAATAAAAAGGTATGACCGATCATCTCGTGAGAGAAAAGGGAGGTTAGCAATCCGTTTGCAATAAAAAAGGTATGACCGATCATCTCGTGAGAGAAAAGGGAGATTAGCAATCCGTTTGGAATAAAAAGGTATGACCGATCATCTCGTGAGAGAAAATGGAGATTAGCAATCCGTTTGGAATAAAAAGGTATGACCGATCATCTCGTAAGAGAAAAGGGAGATTAGCAATCCGTTTGGAATAAAAAGGTATGACCGATCATCTCGTGAGAGAAAAGGGAGATTAGCAATCCGTTTGGAATAAAAAGGTATGACCGATCATCTCGTGAGAGAAAAGGGAGATTAGCAATCCGTTCGGAATAAAAAGGTATGACCGATCATCTCGTGAGAGAAAAGGGAGATTAGCAATCCGTTCGGAATAAAAAGGTATGACCGATCATCTAGTGAGAGAAAAGGGGGATTAGCAATCCGTTTGGAATAAAAAGGTATGACCGATCATCTCGTGAGAGAAAAGGGAGATTAGCAATCCGTTTGAAATAAAAAGGTATGACCGATCATCTCGTGAGAGAAAAGGGAGATTAGCAATCCGTTTGGAATAAAAAGGTATGACCGATCATCTTGTGAGAGAAAAGGGAGATTAGCAATCCGTTTGGAATAAAAAGGTATGACCGATCATCTCGTGAGAGAAAAGGGAGATTAGCAATCCGTTTGAAATAAAAAGGTATGACCGATCATCTCGTGAGAGAAAAGGGAGATTAGCAATCCGTTTGAAATAAAAAGGTATGACCGATCATCTCGTGAGAGAAAAAGGGAGATTAGCAATCCGTTTGGAATAAAAAGGTATGACCGATCATCTCGTGAGAGAAAGGGGAGATTAGCAATCCGTTTGAAATAAAAAGGTATGACCGATCATCTCGTGAGAGAAAAGGGAGATTAGCAATCCGTTTGGAATAAAAAGGTATGACCGATCATCTCGTGAGAAAAAAGGGAGATTAGCAATCCGTTTGAAATAAAAAGGTATGACCGATCATCTCGTGAGAGAAAAGGGAGATTAGCAATCCGTTTGAAATAAAAAGGTATGACCGATCATCTCGTGAGAGAAAAAGGGAGATTAGCAATCCGTTTGGAATAAAAAGGTATGACCGATCATCTCGTGAGAGAAAGGGGAGATTAGCAATCCGTTTGAAATAAAAAGGTATGACCGATCATCTCGTGAGAGAAAAGGGAGATTAGCAATCCGTTTGAAATAAAAAGGTATGACCGATCATCTCGTGAGAGAAAAGGGAGATTAGCAATCTGTTTGAAATAAAAAGGTATGACCGATCATCTCGTGAGAGAAAAGGGAGATTAGCAATCCGTTTGAAATAAAAAGGTATGACCGATCATCTCGTGAGAGAAAAGGGAGATTAGCAATCCGTTTGGAATAAAAAGGTATGACCGATCATCTCGTGAGAAAAAAGGGAGATTAGCAATCCGTTTGGAATAAAAAGGTATGACCGATCATCTCGTGAGAAAAAAGGGAGATTAGCAATCCGTTTGAAATAAAAAGGTATGACCGATCATCTCGTGAGAGAAAAGGGAGATTAGCAATCTGTTTGGAATAAAAAGGTATGACCGATCATCTCGTGAGAAAAAAGGGAGATTAGCAATCCGTTTGGAATAAAAAGGTATGACCGATCATCTCGTGAGAGAAAAGGGAGATTAGCAATCCGTTTGAAATAAAAAGGTATGACCGATCATCTCGTGAGAGAAAAGGGACATTAGCAATCCGTTTGAAATAAAAAGGTATGACCGATCATCTCGTGAGAGAAAAGGGAGATTAGCAATCCGTTTGAAATAAAAAGGTATGACCGATCATCTCGTGAGAGAAAAGGGAGATTAGCAATCCGTTTGAAATAAAAAGGTATGACCGATCATCTCGTGAGAGAAAAGGGAGATTAGCAATCCGTTTGGAATAAAAAGGTATGACCGATCATCTCGTGAGAGAAAAGGGAGATTAGCAATCCGTTTGAAATAAAAAGGTATGACCGATCATCTCGTGAGAGAAAAGGGAGATTAGCAATCCGTTTGAAATAAAAAGGTATGACCGATCATCTAGCGAGAGAAAAGGGAGATTAGCAATCCGTTTGAAATAAAAAGGTATGACCGATCATCTCGTGAGAGAAAAGGGAGATTAGCAATCCGTTTGAAATAAAAAGGTATGACCGATCATCTCGTGAGAGAAAAGGGAGATTAGCAATCTGTTTGAAATAAAACGGTATGACCGATCATCTCGTGAGAGAAAAGGGAGATTAGCAATCCGTTTGAAATAAAAAGGTATGACCGATCATCTCGTGAGAGAAAAGGGAGATTAGCAATCCGTTTGAAATAAAAAGGTATGACCGATCATCTCGTGAGAGAAAAGGGAGATTAGCAATCCGTTTGAAATAAAAAGGTATGACCGATTATCTCGTGAGAAAAAAGGGAGATTAGCAATCCGTTTGGAATAAAAAAGTATGACCGATCATCTCGTGAGAGAAAAGGGAGATTAGCAATCCGTTTGGAAAACAAAGAAACTCAAAGAATCAGTGCTTATGCTGAGCTACAGTCACCTCGTAAGTCAGCCAAATATGAATGCAATATGGGAATCAATAACTAAGAAAGCAAAGAGAAATGTGCTAGTGTTTTTCTACTCTATCGTTATTTTCATGGTACATAATCAACCGAGCTCCAATCTCTGGTTTCTACCTTTAAAACATTCACAGCAAGAACTCTTCTAGCTACAACCACTGTAAATAATTTTCCTTTCTCCCCCTTGTGTACCTGGAGCTAAACGGAACTTCCATGGGCAGAGTTTCTTTCCAAGAACTGCCCGTCTGTGGAATACAATACCATGGGGCTACTTCCTAGCTGACTACAACATGGTCGTTCTCAAGTTCAATGTTAACAAATTCTTGTTGAGTAATCTTCTTAAATAACCCTAACCCTAACCCTAACCCTAACCCTAACCCTAACCCTAACCCTAACCCAGATCCAACCATCGTCTGAAATCCTCAACACACAAACCCATTAACCTTTGTCCTTTGAAGAAGGTCGGAGGTTACATCGGCCAAAACGTTGTGAGAATAACATCCAAGATGAGAACAATAGTCCGAATAATCCAAATAATATAAAAAGGAAAGTGTTTATTTTCGAAATCAGTTATACTTGACCACCTGTGACTCTTTCCATCAGTATCTGTCATGCATATTATTAAATATCTTAACTTTCTTAACTTTGACATTGATTGATAATCGTGTTTTTACAGAGATTACAAAGTTAAAGAATTTCACAAAGTCAGAATACATTGTGATGTCATAATATACACTTTCTCTCTCTACCACTCTACCATTTCTTCTGCCTCTCTTTCTCCTTTCTCTCCTCTTTCCTTTCTTTCTATCTCTTTTAATTATTTACATCATTCCCTTCCTCTCACCACTTCTTTGGGGCGATGGGACGCTGGGGTCGCTGGAAGCGGTCTAAAGTCATTAGTTTCGCTGTTGTGAGCAAGTACTTATGGAGGAGGCCACGAAAAGGCTGACTTTATCTCCTCCAATATACTGTCTGGCTCCGTGGACTCCACCTAAAGCTCCTACAGACAATCCCGGACCGACACATGGTGGACTTCATCATGGAAATGCTGACCAACCGCAGCTTCACCCTTCACACCAGCAACGGCCAACACAGCAGGCTCCGACGGATCAGAAATGGTGTCCCACAAGGCTCTGTACTTGCCCCAATGCTGTTTAACATTTACATCTACGACCTCCCAGACATGCTGTCCAAGAAATATGGATACGTTGACGACCTAGCCATCCTTCTGTCTAACAAGAGCTGGGAGACGATCGAACTGGGGCTTACGACTAATATGAACACCCTGTCAAGCTACCTGACAAACTAGCGCCTTAAGCTGTCTGTGGCCAAGACCATGTCCACTGCATACCATCTAAACAACCGAGAGTCAAATCACGAACTTAACATCATAGTTAACAACAAAAGACTCCAGTTCCACGCTGCCCCGACGTACCTCAGGGTCAAGCTTGATCGCACGCTGACATTCTGGCAACACCTAGAAAACCTGTCTGCCAAGACATCGGCCAGTGTCGCTCTAATACGCCGCCTAGCTGGTACCACCTGGGGTGCCTCAACCAAGACACTGTGCATATCTACCCAGGCATTGGTCTGAGTACTGCTCCCCAGCCTGGTGCAGGAGCTCCCACACCAAGAAGCTAGACGTAACGCTCAACACCGCCTTACGCACAGTCTCTGGCTGCTTGCGCGCCACACCAATCAACCAACTACCGATTCTTGCCGGCATCGCACCACCAACCCTGTGCCGTGAGGCAGCTGTCCTTGCACTGTTAAGAAAGGCCACTATCGATGAGGACCACCTTCTCCACAAGCTCGCCACAGAGACCCCTCTACAAGCTCGCCTGAAATTACGACGTCCATTTTCAGAGCACGCCCACCAGCTCCTGCTTTCAACAACCTGTGACATCACAAAACGAATCTGGCTGAAACATCGCTGGACGGAGGAATGGCAGGCAGCAGATAAATCAATGTTGCACAGATTTGCGGAGGACCCAGATAACCTACCAGGCATAGACCTCCCTCGCCGGCAGTGGACAATGCTCAACCGCCTCAGGACAGGTGTCGACCGTTTCACCGCGACCATGAAAGGATGGGGACTCAGGGACTCGGCTGTCTGCGACTGTGGTCACTCTGAACAGACAGTAGACCACATCATCGAGTCATGCCTTAAACATCGACCACCCAACGGCGAAGCCGGCATAGCTGCGCTAGACAACAAAACATTAGCATGGCTTTTCTCAACCGAGCTGGTGATCTAACAGTGAGATGCTGTGAAGCAAACGAAAGAAGAAGAAGAAGAAGAAGAAGAAGAAGAAGAAGAAGACCACTTCTTTTATCATTCGCCCTTTTATATATTTTTCCAAGAATCTAAAACATTCATGTACAGGTGAAGTGTGCAGGGTGACAAGCAAGCTAGATAAAAATAACAATATTCA
>OY744521.1:2471946-2474446 GCA_963556195.1 Sepiola atlantica
TATTGATCTCCTGTATTGAACCCCAGTCATACGATCTCTTTTATTCATCTGTTTAGTATGTGTTGTCATCAAAAAAGGGCTGTTACTTTCAGAATATAAATAATTAAGAGTTTTGAATTGATTGACGAAACAGTGACGAACTTAGATTGCTGCTTAGTTACAAGTGGTGACATTTGAACATGCAAGATAATGAAGACCTGATAGAAATTGAGAAATCATATAATATTTTTGCTATCAAAATATAGTTTGTTCATGTAACTTGTTCAAAGATGGTTTTCAAATTACTTTGTAAAAACTCCACTTTGATTGGCACGTATGAAGGATTTGTTAGCGGCTTTGAAATTAGTTTTGTCATCAATCTTTAAAAACCTGACATAAAAGAAAGAAAAAAAAATAGACGAAAAGAATTCTATCTAGCATATAAAGTTATCTTGTCGAATTTTCAAAGTCAGACCCAAACATCTCCTGACGAGCAAATTTTCACTTGTAATCGTCGTACCATGTTATTTGGTAATATAATAATGTAGTTAGCTACAATTTATTTAAGACATGACTTAGTCCGGCCCAGACGACTGCTAATGTGAAACATTTTTAAATAAGCACCTAAAAATAAATATCAGCAAGGAGGACAACTCATTTTTTTAAATTGAAGAATATAATAAGAGTTGTCTACCTTAAAAATGTCCAAAGAAATACAAATTAGAAACTGAAATGACTTCATTGCATCCTAGCTACACCTAGTTTAATATATAATGGAGATTTTGTGTCTGTCTGTCTGAAGCCGAAACTCTACTAGTACTATCTTTTAATGCTCAATTTAGTTTACTATACTATTCCAGACTAATGTACTATTTTTCAATCCTCAATTCAGGGGTAGGGGTAGTGTAGTATCTGTTCTGTGTTCATGATATCATCTTCCAAGACATTACCTCCTCCTTTATTAGGGGGGGCGGGGGGGTAGTGTAGTATCTGTTCTGTTGTCGTGAGACCATCCTACCAAGCATTACCTCCTTCTTGAGACGGGTAGTATAGTACATGTTCGTTCGTCATGATATTATCTTCCCAGGCATTACCTCCTTCTTTTGGGTGTGGGGCAATGTTATATATGTTCGTTCGTCATATATACTCACAAAACTATGCGACAAGAAGGAGCATACTTTTGCGAGTAGATATAATAGCAGTTGTTATTTAACATCATGTTCTTTTTGAATAATATTTCAAGTTTTGAAAACAAACATACAGACACAGAATCTTCATTCTAGTAAAAAAAAAATGATTACGTATTTCTTTTTTGATAGGATTCCAAAATGGCTAAGAATGACTGCTATAGAAGGTCACCAAGTGAATTAAACTACCAATGAAGACAAGCATTAATCTAAAAGATAGAAATTTGCCACGGGTGAATCAGTATTATGAACCTGTCTGGGGACGGGTATTACAGCTAGTTCCATATCTTGAGAAAAGATTTTACATTCGTTTCAAGTTGTTTCAATTCTAGTTTTACTAATTCTAAACTGTTTCATGTGTTTGTTCAGTTAGTTTTATGATTTAATGTTGTTAAACTACTCAGAACAGTCTGTCACTACTCAATCAAAGTGTAGTATCTGTTCCGATGGATACTGCACCCTATAGACTGGTATTGTCTTGGCCTTCGGGGCTTGATTTACGCCGGTCTACGGGTCTGTCCTGTGCAGTTCTAGGAGGTCCACCCTCCCAGGCTTCGCCTCCCCTCCTTGGGGAGGAGTAAGTTTATTGCTTACTGCCTGAGGCGCCCCTACCGGGGAATGCCGACGGGGCTGCCCAGGCAATTTTTAATGGCCAGAGTGCTCACCTCTCGGGCGCTGGCTTTTCAAACCCCACTTTCCCGACCCGACCTTGGGTCACATCTTACCTTGTGGGAGTAAGATAAAACTGGCCTTGTGCCTAACTCCTGGAGAGGAGTAAATCAATACTCAATGAGGGTTACCTGAGTAGGTGTTGTTCATAAGACATAATCAAGTTAAGCAACGTTGAGCCTGGTCAGTACTAAAATGGGTGATTATTTAAGAATACCAAGCGTTGCATGTAGGTGGACGCTGACACTTTCCTGCAAGAACTGCAAAAACCTAACGTCGTCATCTCACCTGACCGGGATAATACATGCGACTGGCGACCGCTTGTGAATTTGATATTCCCTAGAAACTTCTTCCTTCGGAGGAAGCTAGTTCAACCCACCCAGGGTGAATGTCGTACCATGTACAAGCACCAGGTAAACGTGTTGTTCATACTAGTTAAGGATACGTCCTCGACAATCTGCACCATTTTTTAGTGAGTAATATCCGTCGTGCCGAGATAGGGTTCTGTGCAGTTCTAGGAGTTCCACCCTCCCAGGCTTTACCTTCTCACCCTTTGATAAGAAGTTAGTTTATAACTTACTTCGAAATTCCGTGCTGCAGATTCCTGAGTTCGACATGATACATCTGAAGAAGGTCAGAGGTTACATCGGCCGAAACGTTTTGAG
>OY744521.1:2479446-2486946 GCA_963556195.1 Sepiola atlantica
GGCATAAAAATACTCTTTTTAACCCACACACACATCACTCTTTTTAACCCACACACACATCACTCTTTTTAACCCACACCCACATCATTCTTTTTAACCCACACACACATCACTCTTTTTAACCCACACCCACATCACTCTTTTTAACCCACACCCACATCATTCTTTTTAACCCACACACACATCACTCTTTTTAACCCACACCCACATCACTCTTTTTAACCCACACCCACATCACTCTTTTTAACCCACACACACATCACTCTTTTTAACCCACACCCACATCATTCTTTTTAACCCACACACACATCACTCTTTTTAACCCACACCCACATCACTCTTTTTAACCCACACCCACATCACTCTTTTTAACCCACACACACATCACTCTTTTTAACCCACACCCACATCATTCTTTTTAACCCACACACACATCACTCTTTTTAACCCACACCCACATCATTCTTTTTAACCCACACACACATCACTCTTTTTAACCCACACCCACATCACTCTTTTTAACCCACACCCACATCATTCTTTTTAACCCACACACACATCACTCTTTTTAACCCACACCCACATCACTCTTTTTAACCCACACCCACATCATTCTTTTTAACCCACACACACATCACTCTTTTTAACCCACACCCACATCACTCTTTTTAACCCACACCCACATCATTCTTTTTAACCCACACACACATCACTCTTTTTAACCCACACCCACATCACTCTTTTTAACCCACACCCACATCATTCTTTTTAACCCACACACACATCACTCTTTTTTACCCACACACACATCACTCTTTTTAACCCACACCCACTCAATTCTTTTTAACCCACACCCACATCACTCTTTTTAACCCACACCCACATCATTCTTTTTAACCCACACCCACATCATTCTTTTTAACCCACACCCACATCACTCTTTTTAACCCACACCCACATCACTCTTTTTAACCCACACCCACATCATTCTTTTTAACCCACACACACATCACTCTTTTTAACCCACACACACATCACTCTTTTTAACCCACACCCACTCAATTCTTTTTAACCCACACCCACATCACTCTTTTTAACCCACACCCACATCATTCTTTTTAACCCACACACACATCACTCTTTTTAACCCACACCCACATCATTCTTTTTAACCCACACACACATCACTCTTTTTAACCCACACCCACATCACTCTTTTTAACCCACACCCACATCATTCTTTTTAACCCACACACACATCACTCTTTTTAACCCACACCCACATCATTCTTTTTAACCCACACACACATCACTCTTTTTTACCCACACCCACATCACTCTTTTTAACCCACACCCACATCATTCTTTTTAACCCACACACACATCACTCTTTTTAACCCACACCCACATCATTCTTTTTAACCCACACACACATCACTCTTTTTTACCCACACCCACATCATTCTTTTTAACCCACACACACATCACTCTTTTTTACCCACACCCACATCACTCTTTTTAACCCACACACACATCACTCTTTTTAACCCACACCCACATCATTCTTTTTAACCCACACACACATCACTCTTTTTAACCCACACCCACATCATTCTTTTTAACCCACACACACATCACTCTTTTTAACCCACACCCACATCATTCTTTTTAACCCACACACACATCACTCTTTTTAACCCACACCCACATCATTCTTTTTAACCCACACACACATCACTCTTTTTTACCCACACCCACATCACTCTTTTTAACCCACACACACATCACTCTTTTTAACCCACACCCACATCATTCTTTTTAACCCACACACACATCACTCTTTTTTACCCACACCCACATCACTCTTTTTAACCCACACCCACATCATTCTTTTTAACCCACACACACATCACTCTTTTTAACCCACACCCACTCAATTCTTTTTAACCCACACCCACATCACTCTTTTTAACCCACACCCACATCATTCTTTTTAACCCACACACACATCACTCTTTTTAACCCACACCCACATCATTCTTTTTAACCCACACACACATCACTCTTTTTAACCCACACCCACTCAATTCTTTTTAACCCACACACACATCACTCTTTTTAACCCACACACACATCACTCTTTTTAACCCACACCCACTCAATTCTTTTTAACCCACACACACATCACTCTTTTTAACCCACACACACATCATTCTTTTTAACCCACACACACATCACTCTTTTTAACCCACACACACATCATTCTTTTTAACCCACACACACATCACTCTTTTTAACCCACACCCACTCAATTCTTTTTAACCCACACACACATCACTCTTTTTAACCCACACCCACTCAATTCTTTTTAACCCACACACACATCACTCTTTTTAACCCACACCCACATCACTCTTTGTAATCCACACCCACATCACTCTTTTTAACCCACACCCACATCATTCTTTTTAACCCACACACACTCAATTCTTTTTAACCCACACCCACATCACTCTTTTTAACCCACACCCACATCATTCTTTTTAACCCACACACACTCAATTCTTTTTAACCCACACCCACATCATTCTTTTTAACCCACACACACTCAATTCTTTTTAACCCACACACACATCACTCTTTTTAACCCACACCCACATCACTCTTTGTAATCCACACCCACATCATTCTTTTTAACCCACACACACTCAATTCTTTTTAACCCACACCCACATCATTCTTTTTAACCCACACACACTCAATTCTTTTTAACCCACACCCACATCACTCTTTTTAACCCACACCCACATCATTCTTTTTAACCCACACACACATCACTCTTTTTAACCCACACACACATCACTCTTTTTAACCCACACCCACATCACTCTTTGTAATCCACACCCACATCACTCTTTTTAACCCACACCCACATCATTCTTTTTAACCCACACACACTCAATTCTTTTTAACCCACACCCACATCACTCTTTTTAACCCTATTCTCTTCAATACTTTTCTCACAGAAGACAAGTCTTTCTCTACTCTACCGTTATTTCCCTGATAGATGGTCGATTGAGCTCCAATATCTGGTTCCCCCTGTAAAACATTCATAGCAAGAACTCGACTTCCTATCGCCACTGTAAAGAATTCTCCTTTCTTTCTTTGCGTACCTAAAACCAAACAGAGTTTCCATGAACAGAGTTTCTTTCCAAGAACGTCTCATCTCAGACTGCAGCATAGGTCACCTTCAAGTCCAGTGTCAACAGTGTGTGTAGATAGAAGGAAGTGTCGAATAGAGTGTTTGCGTGGAGCACACATGTTGTTTGCTATGAAATTGAATCCACAAAAATGTGTTCAACAAAGTCTGAGTAGAATAATGTGTGTAAGTTGAGAGAAGAAATCTTACGTACCATGTAAAGTGTGTTTGTGAGTGCGCACATGAGAAGAAGAAGAAAGAGAAGAAGATGATGATGATGATGATGATGATGATGATGATGATGATGATGATGATGATGATGATGATGATGATGATGATGATGATGAAGGTAGCGGCGGCGAGGATGAGACGAATTGTTTGCACTGACAACTCATCGAGTCAGAGGCCAATGAAAACAATTGGACAAGAACAAAGTTAGATAAACTCTAAGACCATATCATCTGATTTTATTAATCAGACAAATAAAGATAAATTATATCAGAAAAAATAAAAATTACTAAGATGATGGAAATAAAAATAATCCATGTTTCGGCTTGAAACAACAATATATATATATATATATATATATATATATATATATATATATATATATATATATATATATATATATATATATTGTAATCAGAAGGAGAGAGCAAGGGGGTCTAGTAGGTGTGTCGTCTGTCGGGGATAGAAGAAAGAAAGTGAGTGAATTTTCCGTGCAGCGCTTTTTATAATCACCAATAGTAGCGACGCCTAGATTCTAAAGGAAGATAACTCGGGTCTGAAAACGCCCTCTGGTGGTGCGTGCGTGTAATTGTATTTCAGAAGGGTAGGTAATGCTACAGATCAAATACCGCAGCTTGTATTCGGAAGAGATCAAATACTCTAGTTTTAAGTAGATAGATAGATAGATAGATAGAGAGGGGGGCACGAGAGAGAGAAAGAGAGAGTGAGAGAGCAAAAAGAGATTAATTTTAGATTTTATCTTTTTATATTTAAAATGTGACTGGCTTTACAAACTTATTTTTTCTGATTTGTTAGAAATCGCACCGTTAAATCTTCACACTCATCTCCTCCTCCTACCGAAAGGAAGATGTGAACTTTAGGAGTTGACCTGCGGGATATATGTTGGCGCCTCTTTGAACACGCGCGGTGTCAGACAACCATCTTTTTTCTGGGGTTGAGATTTCGAAGGATCAACCTCGTATCAACTCAATGGATTTAATATTGAATTTACCCAAGATTTTTAAGCGCATCTTTTTATCAGTTGACATATTCGAGCAATGCAATAACCTCGTCGCAACTGAATGTTATTAACATCGAATTTTTCTAAGAACTTTCAACTACTTGATAACCTACTTAAAAGGCATCGGGTTATGCGAAACGCATCGTTCTGTAAGATGGAATCACAGTTCCTGAGTTTCTTCTAATAAGGTAGGTGTGTCTTTTTAACGGTTACGTTCGGACCCCCATAGTCCGTCATCTGTGCGAGAATGAATTCTCACAGATTCAAACGATCGAACCCGAGCCCAATAGTTACCCAACGGGTCACGTGTTTCTTGGCCTTTTGGCCAAGATCAAAGTGTAGTATCTGTTCCGATGGATACTGCACCCCATGGACTGGTATTGTCTTGGCCTTCAGGGATTGATTTACGCCGGTCTATGGGACAGTCCTGTGCAGTTCTAGGAGGTCCACCCTCCCAGGCTTTGCTTCCCCTCTTTGGGGAGGAGTAAGTTTATTGCTTACTGCCTGAGGCGCCCCTACCGAGGAATGCCGACGGGGCTGCCCAGGCAATTTTTAAATAGCCAGAGTGCTCACCTCTCGGGCGCTGGCTTTTCTAATCCCACTTTCCCGACCTTGTGTCACATCGCACCTTGTGGGGGTAGATAAATCTCTTCTAGTAGTTTAAAACTACTAGTCTTCATATTCAGGCGATTTTCTGAAAACAAGTTTCGAAAGTCATTTTGAAGCCTTTATACTGACTAGTAGAAAGCAATTTATAGATTGAATTAAAGTGTATCGGAAAAAGTATTCGGGTTCATTTGTGCCCGTGAACCAAACAAAAGCATTCATTTTCTTTCTCGCCTTCATCGTATCAAAAACGCCAATTTCATTCAATTTGTAATTGAACAATCAGAATGGCATGCTCTCAAGCAATTAGACGACAACAATTGAAAATCACAATTTCTAATAGTATTTTGTCTGATTTATTTTAATCATAAATCAGCCAATTCTATTTTAAGAAGTAAAAAAGAAAAGAATAATAATAATAATAATAATAATAATAATAATAATAATAATAATAATAATAATAATCGGACGAATTTCTCTAGCATAAACAAAAGCGTGTCCTCACAGGTGTGAAAAATGTTGTTTACATGTCTTGGGTTCTTTCTCAAATATCGCAAGTCAATTACAGTTAGAATTTTCCTATTAATTTACATGAATCAACGTTGATTTTCCTAAGGCTTTTATTCCTATATATTTTAATCACACAAAATACATACTAAAATATTCCTTCGTTTTGGGATTGAGTTATGTTTAAAACAAATTCCATTTTAATTATTCTAATTAGTGGCAATTTGCGATTAATTCACCAAGTGGCCCATTTCCTACTAAGTTTCTGACTATCACCGTCAGTCTCTCTCACTGTATGCTGTTTGCCCCCCACACACACTCTTATTTTATACAGTGTTCTATCACTCTCGCTTCCGTCACTCTCTCTCTCTCTCTCTCCATCTCTCTCTTTATTAAACAAAGGTAATTGGAATAGTCCATTCTAAACAAAAGGAAATATTACTATATATATGTTTAATTGTTTTTCTTTTCTGTCTTTTATACATTGTCTCCACGACATTTCATTTGATGATATATCATGTATTCATCTTTATATATATATATATATATATATATATATATATATATATATATATATATATATATATATATATATATATATATATATATATCTTCTTTGTAAGACAACAGAGGCTGAGGAGAGTCCATAAAGAGCGGTCACATTCTGTCTCCTCTTGTTGGATTTGAAACCGACGGTACCGATGTTGTTCTGCTCTTCTATAATATATATATGAAAGACAGAAAGGAAAAACAATGAAACACAGGAAATAATTCAAACCAGAGACTGATCGGTTTCGTCCAGATCAACAAGCAGACTTTTGCTGAAGACGATTATTTTTCTTAGAAAAATTCGATTATTGATCCGAACGAAACTGGTCAATCTCTCGTTTGATTTCTTTCCTCTGTGTAATTGTTTTTCCTTTCTGTCTTTAATACATACATGTAAATATATATATATATATATATATATATATATATATATATATATATATATATATATATATATATATATATATATATATATATATATAATTGAAATATAAGCCAAATTAGCAATACAAGATTTTTTTTATTTTTTTCTTACATTAATCCTATCGATTACGGAATAAAATTCCTTCTTCAGGGGTAACCAGTATTGAGTCATTTTTTTTTCATCAAAAAACAAGAATAAAGAAACTTATTTCTTTGTTAATTTGATAAACGTCAATGGTGGTACGACGTCATCGCCGTGCTGTTATGAATGGCGGGTAGAATTCAAAAAAACGGTGTCGAACGAGAAATGCGTTGGCACGCTGTCAAGTAATGTGTGTGTTTATCGTTCAAGTTTAAAAAAAAAAAAAAAAAATGACTCAATACTGGTCACCCCTGAAGAAGGAATTTTATTCCGTAATCGATAGGATTAATGTAAGAAAAAAAAAATTAATCTTGTATTGCTAATTTGGCTTATATTTCAATTTTATTAACTTTCCATGCAATACTTTGAAACTTGAACGATAAAAACACCCCACAGAGGATATAAGAGGCAACTAATATCTTTTAATTAATGAAACATCCGGATAAGAATTATCCTTGAAAACTCATGAGTTAAGGACTTTAAGATACTTTGCCTGAACTTTGAATTCTAATAAAATTTTATTTTGAAGGAACACACATGGGAAAAGGAAAAGATGATCCGATTGGACCATATGAGAAGACATTTAGTGACATTGAAATATGATTTGACAAGTGGATGACACACACATATATATATATAATTTTCGCCAACGCTCCTAATGTGTGAAATTTTCAAATAACTTTCCACGTACCACGTGATACACACGACTTATAAACATTTCGTCCATAACATCGAGACGAATTCATCCTTACTGCTTGTCTCAGTCGGGGTGGAAAAAAAAAAAAATGAAGAAAAAAAAGAAAATATGCTTATTCTTCTGAAGAT
>OY744521.1:2496946-2509446 GCA_963556195.1 Sepiola atlantica
TTGTTATTCCCTATCTTAATTTAACTAAACAAACGAAACCTTTTTTACAACAACAAACGAAAGGGGTTTATTCGTAATATTTGAGGTTACCTCTACCGTTTGGTAAAGGTAGAAGGAAACTTAGGACAGTGTCCGAAAGAAGAAGAAGAAATTAAAATATGTTCAGGCGAAGATAGCCGGTGCCGTGAGAGTCCAGTTGATGAGGAGGCAGGAGAGAGGCTGAGGCGATCCTTACTGGCTGGTGCCAGGGTATCGTCTGCTCATCGTCTGCAATATCCTAAGGGAGCTCAAGTAGTCCCTTAGGCGCCCTGCGAGCTGATTGGCCAAACCAGATCACAGGTTAACTGACACACATTACAAAGTAAATCTATGACTGCTACAACTATCCCCACCCCCCTCAAGCAGGCCTATGTTCGAGCAGTTCAAAGTTTGTATTTATCTCGGGGGGGGGGGGGGGGGAGTAAGATTTGACACAAGGTCAAAAAGTGGGATTGAAAAGCCAGCGCCTTAGAGGAAGAGCACTTTGGCTTACAAAACATGCCTGGGCAGCCCCGTCGGCATTCTCCGGTAGGGGTGCCTCAGGCGATTAGCAATAAGCTAACCCCTTCTCAAAGGGTGAGAAGATAAAGCCTGGGAGGGTGGACCACCTACAACTGCACAGAACAAACCCTAAGACCGGCGGAATCAAGGCCCGAAGGCCAAGACACTACCAGTCTATGGAATGCAGTATCCATCGGAACAGATACTACACTTTCATCTTAGCCTAACAGAGTATAGCATCCATCGGAACAGATACTATACTTTGAATTATTTATTTGCAGAAAATATAAAAGATTTACATTCAAAACAAATAAGGCACAAGGTCATCAAAAGTGTGGGGCAATGGGTGTCGTTGGTCATCCTTGGTCTAAAGTGATTAAAAATGTCTATCCTACTCTTAACTAGAATCATCTCAGTCACCACAATACCACATTTGCTCTAGGGGCCGTCCTACTTAGGCTAGCCAAAAGGCTGAGGTAACACCAGTTGTGCTAAAGAGAAAACATTATATGTTTCCTACTCACTTTTTATGAAGATTATATTGCATATATGTAAGTCACTTCGATGATACCCCGTTTTGTGACCAAAGCAATAAATGATGGAACAAATGAAAATGTTTTTTAATGTACAAACGTGAAAATTTTATGTAAAATATTATTTTAATGTCCACAGTATTTACACAAAGCAGAAGTACACTTGAAATAAAATGTCCAAAATAAAATGTCCAAGTAAAATTTTGTTTTCTAACAACAGAGACACATAATTGGCAGAAATCACTCACTAAATAGATTTCTGTATGTACCTTTTTGTTCCATTAGTTATTAAGTTTGAATATAGAGGGGTGGGGGGGGGAAGAAAGAAGTATAGATATCGATAGAATACAAGCTCAACTTGAAAATTGTGACGTCATACCTTTCCAATAGTGACGTCATACCTATCCAATAGTGACGTCATAGCTATCCAATAGTATTAGACCACAATAAATCCGATGAATCATGTACAAAAAGCAAAGAACTTCTTGGCCTTTTGGCTGGGATCACAGTGTAGTATCTGTTCCGATGCATAGTTAACCCTGTAGACCAGTATCGTCTTGGCCTTCGGGGATTGATTCTGCCGGTCTGTGGGTTTGTCCTGTGCAGTTCTAGGAGGTCCACCCTCTCAGGCTTTGCCTCCCCTCTTTGGGGTGGAGTAAGTTTATTTCTTACTGCCTGAGGCGCTCCTACTGGGGAATGCCGACGGGGCTGCCCAGGCATTTTTTGTAGGCCAGAGTGCTCACCTTCTCGGGTGCTGGCTTTTCAAATCCCGCTTTCCGACCTTGTGTCACATCTTACCGCTGTGGGAGGTAGATAGATAGAAAAAAAGAGTTGATATGCCACAAAACAGACAAAGCCAAGTTACAATGAAACAGAAACCATTATATTTCAATGATGTGATGCAGTATAATAAGGTGGTGCTGATTGACATAATGGATACCTTCACAGACTATGGAATTGGCTACGTTAAGTTAAAATTCTATTGGTTCTATTGTGCCCAGTTGTGCATTAATATCGTTGGAAAAGCATGAACCCATCATTCCCTAGCTATGACAATTTCTGTTGAACTAATCATGAATTTCTTTTATCATGGATATCGTGTTTCAGCATTTGATAACCTTAAAAAAGAAGTTACTAGATCATAAAATAGACAAACTAATATAGCAAGTTAGCCTGAGGGTGTGATGTTTAAAACAAATAGGTGGTGGCGGGTGTGGGCGTAAAATTGGCCACCACCTATTTGTGTTTTGCTTTTCTTCAGACAATCATCCTGAGGAAGTCTTGAAATAAAGACGAAACGTTGATGAATACATAAGTAATATTTTTTGATTTTCCTTTTTCAATTTCCATATATATATATATATATATATATATATATATATATATATATATATATATATATATATATATATATATACAGTTTCAAGGTTATCAGTCTGGTTCTTTTTTTTCAGCATCATCATCATTGTAATGAAGTCTAGAGGTGACGTCATAACAGTGTAGCCTCGGTTTGAATATTGTTCCCTATGTGATGATACTCTACTTTTCTCTCGCTTTTTATTCAGTATCGACTTGGGAACACACGAGAGCGGTTCGCTTCCAACAGACTCCGTCTGTTATTGAAATGGGCGTAAAATATTTGGATGTTTTCTACTCGTTCTTAGAGTAAGAACGTTTTATTTAGAAATTCAGGGTATCTGAGAGACCCTATTTATAAAGAAACATATTTTCCCTTGAAGAGATCAACGAAGGACGTTTCAGGAGAATTTCATTTGAGAAGTAATTTCAAGAATTAGGAGATCCTTGGAATGAAAAGTGTCGAAAGAAAAATAAAGAGGGACATTTGAAACGGACATTTTAGTAGAAAAGTAAAAACTAGTCCAGACTATACCAGAGACGATTCGCCAACTAACTGCTACGGTCCTGTATATTTCGAGTTTTATTTTATTGTTTTATGCCCCTTTGAGACCCCTTTGTTAAATTTATGTGAAGATTTCTTTAGTCTTTATTTAGTTCTTTATTATATGTTTTTATATGAAAAAAAATGAATTAATTTTTTTCCAGTTCGTTGTGCCAACGAACTTTTTCCCTATGTGATTTTTCATGTCTTAAGTTTTTTTAAAATTTTATCTTGGTTACTAAGGGTTAATGTAATTAACCCAGTTTTGGGAATTAAAAGCAGCCAGCCTCATTTTAATGTTAATAAAACTTTATTTTAACACATCCAAACCTCTTATTTTATCTTTTGCCTTAACCATGTTTTCTTTTAAGCTATGTTTTTAACCCCTTTTGTTACCACCAAATTCGGATTTTGCTAACGACCACAAAATTACGAAATATATATATATATATATATATATATTAGATTTTGAATGTGAGATGATATATATATAATTATTACCACAATCAGACAACGCAACAGCCGACACAAACCAACAAACCATGAAAGCCACAGACCGGAAGTCGTAGGCTCGAGTTTCACCCTCCTTTGATCTCATCAGTAGAACATATCTGAACGCGAGATTCGAAACCCGAGTCACTTGTATGCAAGACGAGAACTCTGCCATTGAGCCACCACGCCACATACAAGAAAGTCTATATCTAACACAGACTAAGCAAACCGCGACAAAGGCTGACTGTGGAATGTACCTACTCTTCTCAACAAAGGGTGTTGTCCGAGTTTGGATATGTTCTATTTATGAGCCCAAAGGAGGGTGAAACTCGAGTCTAGGACTTCCGGTCTGTGGCTTTTATGGTTTGTGTGGGCTGCAGCGTTGTCTGATTGTGGAAATATATATATATATATATATATATATATATCGTATATGTATTGGTTTCTGTAAATGTAAATCCATAGAAACTCAAGTGTTTATAAAAAGTGCTCAATACCAAGTAGAGCTGTTTATAAGTATAAATTTTTATTTATACAAACATTATCGGTTACATATGTGCATACATGTTTCGGTTGCACTTTCCCAAGAAAGTCAACCGCCATTCCTGAAAGATTCTCGGTCTGATGAGGTTGACTTTCTTGGGAAAGTGCAACCGAAACATGTATGCACATATGTAACCGATAATGTTTGTATAAATAAAAATTTATACTTATATATATATATATATATAATCTCACATTAAAAATCTAATATTAATTTGCTCACTTGGTTAGCTTGTTGGATGACATCATCATCATCATCATCATCATCATCATCATCATCATCATCATCATCATCATCATCCTAGCGAGTATAAAATCCTACTTGTGAGACATCGGCCTCGGTTCTGAGTAGTTGGATAACTCGTTGAAGTAAATATTAAACAATAAAATATATATATATTAGTGTTTATTATTTAAAATTACATTTAAATCAAGTTTTAGAAATCAGATATTCTTTACACACGTTTTAAAACGAAATTCCTCAAGGCTAGAAACAATAGAGACACTAACGCACTCTGCATTGTGATGTTGATCGATTTTCAATCTAAACACTCGCCCCTGAAATTAGGACTAATCAAGATTAAAGTTGCAACCTTTATAGGTAAGAACCTATATGAACGCATGAATATTTTAGAATCACCAGGTCGGCATTACAAGTAAATTCGGATCAGGATATTTTATTTATGGCGCATGAACCCCATAGGTCATTTGGAGTCATACAATTTCTATTTATATGAAGTTAGGTATGTGTGCCTATTTATATATGTGTATGTATAGGATTTACTCCTAAACTAATTAACCGATCATTATGAATTTTAGGACACATTTGATAGGCGTAAGGGTGGGTAATGTTGGCTATATTTAGTTTAATTTAGTTGTATGCAAATGGGGAAAAAGTGAGGATGGAATCTCTTCGTAAAAATTCAGATACTTCCGATTTTTGTGAAATTTTAACAATAGGTTTTAGGCATCAATTTTCAAATTTTCAGTTTCTTTTAAGTATTTTAAAGGGTTTTCTAGGGGTGGGGGTAGAGTTAGAGTTTTTTAGGGGACATAATATCGAGACAACCTCTCATTTGAAAATTTAAATATTTCAGATTTGCATTAAATTTGATCCATAGTCACTAGACACCAATTAAGCAAGATTCCCTGAACTTCAATTTCTTCTTACGACCCCTTAAGCTTCAGCTTACCATTTTAGACATTTTCTCCATTCTATCGTTTTCAAGAATCAAAATCATGAAATCGATTTTGATCGAAATTGGAATAAAAATTCTAGACATAAGATTTAGTAGCATTATTATCATTATATCTTTATTTTAATTTTCGTAAGAGGACATAAAAGTGGTGCAAAACTGCTATGTTCGGGGAATCAATTTTTCCCTGTTCTGGGACGGGTATTCTTCTAATGGATTTATGAAATAATCTACAAACCAAAGTTTGTCTTTGAAATAATCTACAAGCCAAAATTTGTCTTTGAAATAATCTACAAGCCAAAGTTTGTCTTTGAAATAATCTACAAGCCAAAGTTTGTCTTTGAAATAATCTACAAGCCAAAGTTTGTCTTTGAAATAATCTACAAGCCAAAGTTTGTCTTTGAAATAATCTACAAGCCAAAGTTTGTCTTTGAAATAATCTACAAACCAAAGTTTGTCTTTGAAATAATCTACAAGCCAAAGTTTGTCTTTGAAATAATCTACAAGCCAAAGTTTGTCTTTGAAATAATCTACAAGCCAAAGTTTGTCTTTGAAATAATCTACAAGCCAAAGTTTGTCTTTGAAATAATCTACAAGCCAAAGTTTATCTTTGAAATAATCTACAAGCCAAAGTTTGTCTTTGAAATAATCTACAAGCCAAAGTTTGTCTTTGAAATAATCTACAAGCCAAAGTTTATCTTTGAAATAATCTACAAGCCAAAGTTTGTCTTTGAAATAATCTACAAGCCAAAGTTTGTCTTTGAAATGGTCGACTTCTTTTAGGTCTACTCATCTTTCCCAATCTCCGAGCAACGCAGCATCTTCGGCTAGAATCAGGTTGGCACATAAGATCATACGATCACAGGAGTTAAGTGACGTTGAGTATGTTCAGTACTTAGATGGGTGACCATTTGGGAATACGAGGTGCTGCATATAAAACTGGTTCTTGTGGCCTTGCAAGCCGAGGGTTGGCTACCAACCTGTAACTATAACGAACAGTCAGTCATGGGCTATCGTTGTGATCTGCGCCAACCAGATATTGGCCGGCGATAACAGATCTATCTCAGATTATAAGTACAGATTATTACTCATATACTGCTTCTTCTTTTCTGACTTTTTTATTTGAGAAATCGTTCAAAATCAGTGTTTTTGTAATGTCATCAACAATGTGTATCTATATAAATATTCATCCCGTCACACAAAATTTAACGAGTAAAAATCTGTCGGGCGAAACCATTTCAAGTGTTTAAGAAAAGAGAGAAAGCAAATAGCAAGTCCAGACAAACTCCCTCCCACCAGCTGTATGAAACGAATTCGGAAAGAAATCCTTCACTCTATTTCCATAATGAGACGTTTTCTTTTTTCCTTTCTTTTTTTTCTTAAACCGATTGATACGTTTTTTCTTTCTTTTTTCCTTTCTTTTTTTTCTTAAACCGATTGATACGTTTTTTCTTTCTTTTTTCCTTTCTTTTTTTTCTTAAACCGATTGATACGTTTTTTCTTTCTTTTTTCCTTTCTTTTTTTTCTTAAACCGATTGATACGTTTTTTCTTTCTTTTTTCTTTCTTTTTTTTCTTAAACCGATTGATACGTTTTTTTTTTCTTTTTTCCTTTCTTTTTTTTCTTAAACCGATTGATACGTTTTTTCTTTCTTTTTTCCTTTCTTTTTTTTCTTAAACCGATTGATACGTTTTTTTCTTTCTTTTTTCCTTTCTTTTTTTTCTTAAACCGATTGATACGTTTTTTCTTTCTTTTTTCCTTTCTTTTTTTTCTTAAACCGATTGATACGTTTTTCTTTCTTTTTTCTTTCTTTTTTTTTCTTAAAATTTAAATTAAATTAATATTAAATTGATACGTTTTTTTTTTTCCTTTTTAAAACTTTCCAGTTTGAGACGTTTCTTTTCTTTCTTCTTTCATTTTTTTTAACTTCGCCAATTTTTTATTTTGTCCTTTGGTCCTCACATTCCAGGAGCGATGTTTCTGACAAAGGAGGAAGAATTGCTGTTTTCTGGGTCAGAATCTATCCATATAACGTTGGTTAGTTTTTGACCTTGAGGCAAGATTTTTTTAGCTCCTTATATCAAGTGGTTACGCGTTGAGCGATTTGCATAAAAAATAAAATAAAAACGTTATTTCATATGAATATGACTATTAGTGCAAACACTGACGAAGCATACTTTTTTCCGTCACTTTTGACAGAGAGTGTACACTCGTTTTATATGGATAGCACTGATAAATTATGAAGACACTGGATACTCATTCGTTCACCATAGTGTCCCCTGCTCGATCACAGGAGGACCCTACGAGCAAAGTTGTTTAATTGGCTTACAACCGGTGCTGATTGTACATGATATTATTCCCTTGATCCGGATAATTCCATGTCTCCTTTCTTGTTCATAATAAATTCTATCAAAATCAATCCAACTTCTGTTCCTGAACCCACAAACACACAAATTTATTAAATTAACGCTATTTATATAGAGAACAATCCGCATTTCCGTGACGTTACGGAAGCGGCCGAGAGTTGCCGAAATTATTAGCCAATCAGGTTGCAGCAGGCAGACGATAACTTATGGAGAAAATGAATTTTTACGATCTGTGTCAGCGTGTTCAATCTCCCGAAGGATTCATTGAGTTCTGTCAGCAATGATCTTCTGCTTGTTTGCCGTCGTCATAGTCTGCGCCCAGCGCAACAGAAACCGCACAAAAACACCCTTCTGGACCAGTTGCCTAGTTTTATTTTATGTACAGGATGACTATAGGAAACGTTCGGATGAAAAAAAACTAACCCTAAGCCTAACCGCTAACCCAGAAAATGTTAAGAAAAAAAAAAACATTTATAAAAATTGAAAAAAAATTGCTTAAAAACAGCTGTTTCGTTGTTTGTTCTAACCCTAACCCTAACCCTAACACAGAAAATGTAAAAAAAAAAAAAAACAGTGCAAGAAAAATAAAAATAAAAATACAGAAAAGAAAAAAGAAGAAAGGAAAATACAGTTTTATTGTTGTTTGTTATATAAAAAAAATCATTTTTGGAAACTTTTCGTTGCACAAAATAAAAGATTTTGTTAAAAAAACATTTCCTTAACAATGGTTCAGGGGGTTTTACCCCGCCTAATAAACCGGTATTGTCCGGGCCTTTGGGTCTGGATTTACGCCGGTCTATTGGGGGTTGTCGGTCCTGTGCAGTTCTAGGAGGTGCACTCTCCCAGGCTTTGCCTCCCCTCTTTGGGGAGGAGTAAGTTTATTGCTTACTGCCTGAGACGCCCCTACCGGCGAATGCCGACGGGGCTGCCCAGGCAATTTTTAAATGGTCAGATTGCTCACCTCTCGAGCGCTGGCTTATCTAATCCCACTTTCCCGACTTTGTGTCACATCTTACCTTGTGGGAGGTAGATAAATAGAAACAATGGTGACAAAAAAAAATAAACATCTAATTAATAACAGTTGTTTAGCTATGGTTTGTTTGTTCTTTATTTTTATATATACATTTTGCTTTAGATTTTCTGTGCCTTGTGTTTATTTGCAACTTTTTTATTTGCAACTTTTGTTTATTTGCAACTTTTTTATTTGCAACTTTTGTTTATTTGCAACTTTTTTATTTGCAACTTTTGTTTATTTGCAACTTTTTTATTTGCAACTTTTGTTTATTTGCAACTTTTTTATTTACAACTTTTGTTTATTTGCAACTTTTTTATTTGCAACTTTTGTTTATTTGCAACTTTTTTATTTGCAACTTTTGTTTATTTGCAACTTTTTTATTTACAACTTTTGTTTATTTGCAACTTTTTTATTTGCAACTTTTGTTTATTTGCAACTTTTTTATTTGCAACTTTTGTTTATTTGCAACTTTTGTATTTGCAACTTTTGTTTATTTGCAACTTTTGTTTATTTGCAACTTTTGTTTATTTGCAACTTTTTTATTTGCAACTTTTCTTGAATTTATCGTCTAGCAGTCTTCATCTCGGCAACTCTCGGCCGCATCCGTAACCTGCCCGAATGTTGACGACGCAAAGTCATGGAAACGCAGGTCGTTCTCTATAAAAGTACACAATCAGCACAAAGGAAAGAAAGTGATTAGACTATGAGATGACCCTCTGAGAAAAAGCAAAATCTATTTTTGCTGTCCATCGCTTAGTTATTAGACTAATTAGTATAGATTCATTAAAACGACCCACTTTAAAGCCAGGCTCCTTTTTACAAGTGAAAAAGCTACAATAAGTTGGATTGCTTTTCATAGAATTTATTATGCTTTGAAAGGAACTTGAACACACCGTGTTCACATTGGTAATCACTCCACCATCCCCACTTCCCTATCTTCTATATATAAAAAAAAGTTTGTTTGTCTGGATGTTTGTTCGCTAAAGATGAACCAAATAAGCTGTAATTTTTCACAAGGAATCAAATGCTGTCCATAAAGATTAGACTTAATTTTTTTTTATTGAAATCGCTCCAGACAAGGCATGAAACCACTTGATGTAAGGAGCTAAAAAAAATAAATTCTACTTCAAGGTCAAAAGCTTGCCAATGATAAATGTTAGATAGATAGATTCCGAACCAGAAAACAGCAATTATTCCTCCTTTGTCGGAGACATCGCTCATGAAATGTGAGGACTAAAGGACAAAATGAAGGACGCGAGAGTCACGAGGCTGCCGAAAGTAAACCCAAGGTCCACGTTCTACTCTCCTGCGGCTATACACCACAAAATTCACTTCTTATCAGCCCAAACATTCAGTTCATATTTACTTGCACCCCTTCCCCCCCCCCACACACACACACGAAGGCAAAGTTAGACACAAGGTCTGTTTTTTTATGTGGGGTATATCTAACTCTTAAAAAAAGGAGTACTCTGAATAGGACAAAAATTTAAATTGCTCCAGTCAAGAAGGATTTCTCTTCCTCTGACTGAAGATAGAACAGATACTACACTCTGATCCCAACCCAAACATTCAGTTGTGTAATTTCTATTTTCACTCCATTTGCCTCATAGTAGTATAGCTTGTTTTAAATGCCTTGAAGTAGTTTTTTCTACTGATATTTTTTTTAAAAACTTTAATCAACCCCAAACAAGGGGACAGATTTATAGGGGGCAACCTAAGTGGGGAGTTGTGCAGCAAGATGTTTGTTCACATTACATTTAAATTTTCATCATGTTGGGTTAGGGTTAGGGAAACATGGAGCAGGGAGGGAATTCCAAAGGCTAGCAGTTCGTAGAAAGAAGCTATTCGAGTAGAAAGTCCTCGAGCATCGGGGGACCTCCACAGTGAATGGATGGGATTTAACTGATTGTCGGCTTTGTCGGATGGTATATACGTCTAGGGTGCACCAGAGCAGCCAGTTAATTGAAGCACATTCCATTGAAGTAATTGTAAAACAATCACAGGGATGCAGCATTGCGGTGATGGGACAGGGGCTGGAGCTTGGTAGATAGTGTGGGACCTCGAGGATAAGGGTTAATAAGACTGAATGATTTTCAGCTGGAACATGAGGAATACTATGGGAGTACTAACATTGATCAATGGTATGAACTGCGTTTGGTTACTTATGGGATGTTTTATGACAAGAATTTGTTGATATTTGATTTGAAGACAATCAAATTGTTAGCTGCAGGGAAGCAGTCCTGCGGTAATGTGTTAATAATAGTAACTCGGCATCACTTTTTATGGCAACCACTGCGCGTATCTACTCGCTCCTGTCCGCCTCAATCATAATCAAGGATTTGGCGTCCATCACTCAAAGTAACCAATCAATCGCAACCAGTTTAAATTAAATAAAATCATCTGCCTTGAATATTAAAAAAATAATAAGCATGTGCTTATTTTTACGTCCGCTAATCTATATTTTCTCTTCTCGGAAAAATCATTATTTTTTTGTGGCAGGTTTTATTTTTGTCCCAATCTGGGTGCCTATTATTGGGGAGATGGATTTTCCCCACATTGTGTCTAACTCTGCCCTCATGGGGATGTAAGTAAATGGTAAAAATGCAGAATAGTTAACAGTCGAGAAATCGTAAACAACAAACAATACGGAAAAATTCCTTATATCAATCAGACACTAAAACATATATTCTATTTTGAAGGTAGGCACATGGAGGGAGGAAGTATTTGGGTGCCTGAACTCTTGCACTTAAAGGATCCAAGAGCGTGGAAGTGGTATGAACCTTGGGATGCGTGTTCCACTTGTAAAACCTAAAACAATTGTAAAACAATTTGTTTGTTTTTATGTCTTCAGTTTATTTTCTGTAATCTTAAATCATTAGGGTCATGACCCAGAACATTTCCCTTGCGTATGAATGTATTTCTACTGATTTTGATGTTTCTCAGCTTTCTTAAGACACACCTTATTAATATTATTTTTCCACTCAAGATTTCCAGGTTTAAAAGTTAAAGTATTTGAAGGGATGGGCCACTGTCCTTCTCTCCTACCCAAGCAATATCTGATACATCCTCAAGTTCTAAAATTGAAAATTATAAAAAGTAAAAGATACGAAAAAAAAAAATGATGATATGAGGTTCGAGAGAGGATGCAGGGGTCCTCATACATTCCCGGACAACGCCGAGTATTCCTGCTCGTTGCTTATATGAAAGTATTTTTTATTGTTACTTCATACTTATTTAATGTGAGTAATTTTGATTATTCAGACGGCGTTTCTCATCTTGAGTGTTAGCATCACAACGTTTCGGCCGCTGTAACCTCCGGCCTTCTACAGGCGTATCTTTTCAAACTCGGAAATATTTCTGTCGAACTCGGGAATCTAGACGAAATTGATGATGATGATGATGGTGGGGGCTTGGTAGTGCTGGTGCTGGTGCTGGTGCTGCTGCTGCTGCTGCTGATGATGATGATGATGATGATGATGATGATGATGATGATGATGATGATGATGATGATGATGATGATGACAAAGAAAAAAAACGGCATTGTTAAAATTATGGTTATAAGATAGGAAATATTATTTTAACTAAATAATCTATCTTACAAAATAAATGAAAGTAAAACAAACCTGTAATTAATTTTCTAACCATACTTCGAGGTAGAAAACATTCGTAAGCAGTTTTAAAAAAAAAGCGAAATAATTAACGAAAATCTGTAAGCTAACTAATCAAATCAGCTTGCGAGATGAAGATATTGCTTAGCTTTGGTGGAGATCTGTGCTCTCGAAGTGCCCTTTTTACTTAAACAATAGAAGAGTTGCAATGACGTTTGCTTTTTCTATTATTGATTTCTGAATATATGTCAAAATGAAGCCAACTTGAATGAAAATCGCCTCATAAGATTAAACGATGATCAGTTTGA
>OY744521.1:2511946-2569446 GCA_963556195.1 Sepiola atlantica
CCCGAAGACCAAGACGATACCGGTCTATGGGGTGTAGTATCCATCGGAACAGATACTACACTTTGATCTTAGCCAAACAGAGTTGGAAGACACTGGACAAATCCTTTATAACGTTAGAAACAAAGTTGTCACAAAAAGATGACGTCATCAACTAAAAAAGATGGAAGACATCGGGGGGGGGGGGGGAAGATATCCTTTATGACGTCATAAATGCTGAAGCAACAAAAGGATGACGTTATTCATTAAACCAGAGAACATGAATGACCCGTGACCTAAAGAGTCGCAGCGCGTTGTTTATGTGGACAGCGATCATATATATATGAGACGAACTGTGTAGATTTGGAATGTTTAGTATATATATATACTATATATATATATACAGGACCGGCGGGACAGTTATAAAAGTGGGGGGGGGGCTCTCCTAAAAAGTGGGGGGCCCGGTTAAACACATGCATATATAACTTCATTATTGATGACCGTAAAGTGGGGTGGCCAAGTCAAAAAGTAGAGGGGCTTGAGCCCCCCTGCTCCCCCACCCCGGTGCCGCCGTCCATGATATATACAAGTGTTTAGTATATATATATATACTATATATATATATATAAGTGTTTAGTATATATATATATATATACTATATATATATATATATATACAAGTGTTTAGTATATATATATATACTAAACTACTAAAACTCTAATGATGTTGTTTGTAATCTTGCTTGCTTGTCACCGTGAAATTAAAAGGGAGAAAGAAAGAATTAGGGTTAGGGAGAGAGAGAGAAAGAGTTAAAAGAGGAGAGAAGGAAGAGAGATGGGAGAAGAAAACGAAAGGTGAGAGAGATAGGGTGAAGAGAATGTGCATTATGACATCACAATGTATTCTGATGTTGTGATGTCAGAAAAAAGAGAGAGAGTCTATTATAACATCACAAAGTATTCTGATGTTGTGATGTCAGAAAAGAGAGAGAGAGAGAGTCTATTATGACATCACAAAGTATTCTAGTGTTGTGATGTCAAAAAAGAGAGTCTATTATGACATCACAATGTATTCTGATGTAGTGATGTCAGAAAAGAGAGAAAGAGTCTATTATGACATCACAAAGTATTCTAGTGTTGTGATGTCAAAAAAGAGAGTCTATTATGACATCACAATGTATTCTGATGTTGTGATGTCAGAAAAGATAGAGAGAGTCTATTATGACATCACAAAGTATTCTGCTGTTGTGATGTCAGAAAAGAGAGAGTGAGTCTATTATGACATCACAAAGTATTCTGATGTTGTGATGTCAGAAAAGATAGAGAGAGTCTATTATGACATCACAAAGTATTCTGATGTTGTGATGTCAGAAAAGAGAGAGAGAGTCTATTATGACATCACAAAGTATTCTGATGTTGTGATGTCAGAAAAGAGAGAGAGAGTCTATTATGACATCACAAAGTATTCTGATGTTGTGATGTCAGAAAAGAGAGAGTCTATTATGACATCACAAAGTATTCTGATGTTGTGATGTCAGAAAAGAGAGAGTCTATTATGACATCACAAAGTATTCTGATGTTGTGATGTCAGAAAAGAGAGAGTCTATTATGACATCACAAAGTATTCTGATGTTGTGATGTCAGAAAAGAGAGAGTCTATTATGACATCACAAAGTATTCTGATGTTGTGATGTCAGAAAAGAGAGAGTCTATTATGACATCACAAAGTATTCTGATCTTGTGATGTCAGAAAAGAGAGAAAGAGTCTATTATGACATCACAAGGTATTCCGACTTTGTAAAATCTTTTGACTTTATAATCTTGTGATGCTTGTAAAAACTTGATTATCAACCAACGTCAAAGTTAAGAAATTATATATTTAATAACATATATAACAAATACTGATCCAACTGTTCACAGATGGTCTAGTAAACTTTTAAAGTTAAGTAGATATGATTTACCAGATGCAGGTATATCTGACAGGCAACAGTTTGTTATCAGGGTGTTTTTGTAGACACCCTGTACATTAAGATATCTGATAAAACTCAATAAACACTTGAGTTAATGTGTGAAATTGTGTACGTCTACCATTTTAGGAGGAAAATCCCAATAAGCACAGATTCACTTTGTTACTTCAGATCAAGTCATGCATAAAAGTAAAAACAAAACAAGAGTCAAATTTAGGCCTCGTTTGGTTCATTTGTTTTACGGCATATCGACCCATTCAAGTTATTTAATGCTGACACTCGATTTACGGAATGATTTAGTATAATTATTGATTAATTTTAATGACAAATCAGTCCTACTTGTTTACTGAATGTTGAGAACGATTAAAATTCAATAAGTTATTTTGGCGGGAAGATTTGCTAGATTGTATATGTTAGTGATAATTTGTGTTGTACGTATATTATGTCTGCTATTCGCGGTACTCAGAGGTAACAATTTCACAAGATTGATTTTTTTTAAAAGTGTGTATATTTAGAAAAATATATGTATCAATTTTTATGTACATGTATGTAAATACTACACTTTACTGTATAATCCGATTTCTTTTAAGAATTCAAATATTATAATATTTAATTTGATTTTGTTAAATAATTCCTTTAGATCATTTACATGATAAAGGTTGGCCTCAGATCACCACAGTTTAGACAAAACCAGGCATACAAATATAAAACATAGCCTCTAACCAGACAGGTTATATTTTTACATATCATTTTAATTATTTTTTAATATCTAGTATATTTTTAAATTTTAAGTATATTACTAAATTCTCTGGGTCTGGACGCTTCGTCTACTATATATACTAGCATTACGGCCTTTTGGCCAAGATGAAAGTGTAGTATCTGTTACGATGGATACTACACCCTATAGACCGGTGTCGTCTTGGCTTTCGGGTCTTGATTCCGCCGGTTTGTAGGTTTGTCCTGTGCAGTTCTAGGAGGTCCACCATCTCAGGCTTTGCCTCCCCTCTTTGGGGAGGAGTAAGTTTATTGCTTACTGCCTGAGGCGCCCCTACCGGAGAATGCCGACGGGGCTGCCCAGGCATTTTTTGTAGGCCAGAGTGCTCACCTTCTCGGGCACTGGCTTTTCAAATCCCACTTTCCGACCTTGTGTCACATCTTACCGCTGTCGGAGGTAGATAAATAATTATATTATATATATTAATTATATACATTAGATGACCCATGCACCTTTGTGTCAGCGATCGTCTATGTTCTCTATTTTAATAGATGACGTCATCCTTTTGTTACTTCATCATTTATGACGTCATAAAAGATCTTCCGAATGTTTTCCAGATATAATAGTGGATAGTGTCATCCCTTTGTGATGTCATCTTTTCATAATGGATATTCATGATTTCTTCCACCTTTTTAGTGGATCACATTATCCCTTTGTGACGTCATCCCGTTGTGACATCATTCCGTTGTGACGTCATCCCGTGTGTACAGGACAAACATACAAAATAACAAGATCCACAGAGTTTTAGTAGTATATAGATAAGTGATTGAGAGAATAATTGAGCAGCAAATAAGAAGTCAGATGACCATAGATAAACTGCAATTTGGTATTTATCGATAGACAAATGCAAGAGAAGTACCTTAATAATAATAGGAACCTGTATTTTGCTATTGTGGATCTAGAGAAAGCTTTTGACAAAGTGCCAAGAGAAGTTGTCTTGTAGGCTTCATGTAAACTAGTGGCAAACAACTTGTTGGTGAAGGTTGTTCAAGCAATGTATAGAAATGCTCAGTCGTGTTAGAATTAACAGCACAATTAGTGACAGCTTTAATGTTAAAATAGGAGTATATCAGAGTTCTGTACTGAGTCTGTTGCTTTTTATTTGTGTCTTAGAAACATTGGCCAGAGAGTTTTGTCCAGGTTGTCCAGAAAAGATGCTGCATGCAGATTATTTAGTGAAACAATAGAAGACCTACTTGTTAAGTTCAAGAGTTGGAGGAATGCTATGGAAAGTAAAGGTCTGAGAGTGAATGTTACCAAGGAGGTGACGGCGGTTAAGTGGATAACGACACGAATTGATGACCTGGGTGTGCCAAGTTCGAATCCATCTGATTCCGTAAAACCACTTTCACTTAGGGATGTTAACAACCACTACGTGGTCTCCCCTGCAAGAATGCCGACAACAGAATCAAACCGATCAGCAAAGTTGCACCACTTCGATTCATACGAATTTACTTTACCAAGATCAAAGTGATGATCAGTGGATGTAGTGTTGGAAAGCTCCCAAATAGAGGAAAGTTCCCAAATAGAGGAAAGCTCCCAAATAGAGGAAAGCTCCCAAATAGAGGAAAGTTCCCAAATAGAGGAAGGCTCAGCTTGCGGAAAGGGAGTCGGGTGCTATTCAATGTTTTGTGGTATTTGTAAGCATTGAGTGCACAAGAAGTGCAGTGGAATTACTGGTAGTGCATATGCAAGATGCGTAAGACAACGGAGATGAATGATAACTCTGATGGGGGAAAAGTATTTTTGGATGGCGAAGCTATCGACAAGTTTTATTTACTTGTGTGATTGCACGAGTTAGGAGTGTGTGGAGTAAAATCAGGGAACGTTGCGTTTAATAACAAGCCGAGTGTTATTAGTATCGATCACGTCTTACAGGTATGCAATGTGAAAAGGTATGGACGTGAACCTGGCCAATGAGGGTTAAGTACATGCATTGCATAGAGACAAATGATACGACGGATGTGTAATGTGAGTCTTAAAGAGAGGCTTAGTTCTTATGACCTCAGAGGAAAATTAAATCCTGACAATATAGGGAGATGTGTGCAGAGCAGGAGACTTCGATGGTATCGCCATGTTGAAAAAATGGATGAGATTTCTTGGGTCAGTAGATATAGAACAGTTGAGGTAGCGGGGTCAGTTACCAAGGTTATTTACCAAGGGAAGTCAAAGGAAAACATGGGAGGAAGTGATAAGGATGGATTTGAGAGAAAGAGGGATAAAAAAGAACCTGGCTAGAGATAGGTTAGATTGGAAGTCAGTTTCTAAAAGCCATCCAACATCTGCTCGCATGTAAAACGGACGTTAAATTGAATATGATGAATGAATGATGATGATGATGATGATGATGATGACGACGACGACGACGACGACGACGACGATGATGATGATGATGATGATGATGATGATGATGATGATGATGATGATGATGATGATATAAAGATATAAAGATATAAAGATATCATCCCCAGGATAACCTGAACTGCTGTGATCTCTACAGCATGATGGTGTTACGGAGTTGATCGTTGATGTTGATCGGCTTCAAAACTAAAAAAGGAGACACAGGCAAGAAAGGTAAACGGCAATGACAAAGAAGAGAGGACAAACGCAGATGAACGGTTAAAATATAGGAGTTTATTTATAATAAAAGGTAATAACGTGTGAAGGATAGATGAGATGACGTCACTGGAGACAGGAAAGGCTGGAACGATAGGAGTGACGTCACTGGAGTCAAGAAAGGAGTTTTTCTAACCCTGGACAGCAGGAAAGGCTGGGTTGAGAAAATCAGGAAAACCTGGACAGCTTGGGTTGAGTGTCACACAGAGATTTGTGTAGACGTCCCTGGGGTGTGATGAGGTGCCTCAGGTACGTCTGGTCCGTGTGGCTGTGACTAAGGGCTGGATTTGTTGGAGTGAATCTTGCACTGCCGGAGAGTACTGCAGTACACTGGGTAGCTGTTGGAGAGTGGCGTGCTGCTGGTGAATGTTGCAGAGTGCAGGAGTCTGACGGGGACTGCAGCAGGGCGTTGGTGTGGCTACTGTTGAGTGCTGAGGAGTGCTGGACTGTTGGAGACTGGAAGATATAAGCTGGAAAATCAGGTGTACTTGAGCAGGTGGTAGTAGAGTGTGGGAAAGTTAACCGCAAGTAGTTTGTTTTGGTTTGCCCTGAAAAGGGCTGTTTGATTGTTGAGAGCAATGGAGCTGCTGTAGAGCGTTGGAGTCTGGCTAGGACTGCTGCAGAGTTCTGGAGATTGTTGCAGAGGACTGAACAGCTGGAGACTAGAAAAAAAGCAGGCTGATGTCAGGTTGATGAGCAGGCAGTAACAATGGTGAAAAAGTTTAGTAGTTTGATTTTTAGCCTTGAAAAAGACTGGTTTTTTTTTTTGCTGTTGCTCTGCTGGGTCCCTGTCTCTGGCTCGACAGTCGTCTTCTCAAAGGTCTCCTGACTCCCGGGTCGATCGGCTTTTTGAGTAAAAAACTGGTGAGTTCATTAAGAAAGAGAGCCGTTACAGCCGTTAGCTTGTTAAATGAAAAAATTATTAAAAATAATTCCTGTCGGAATTTATTGTTATCTAATGTAGTTTGAAAATCGCCTGACCGTATATATATATTTATTTTAGCTAGCTCGAAAAAGCAGATGTTCACTCCTCCAGCCTAAAAAAAATAGGGAATACTGGCAAAATCTCGTTCGATGAGATGTTCTAGAAGCTTCTATTGGAAAAAAACAATAACAATCAGCAGGGGCCAGTAATTTTCCACGTCATGGCGGTTAAAGAGTTAATCCGCTGCTGCTGCTTTTTATCCTTTTTCAAGATGGCGTCTGATCAAAAATTAAACAAAGGTGAGAGAGGTCTGAGTAAAATTAAATTCGTATTAATCAGAATTATACAACTTTGTTGACCAAGTGAAAGTGATACTATGGAATCGACTGGATTCGAACTTGACACACCCAGGTTTTCAGTCCACATCGTTATCTACTTGACCACCGTCACCTCACAACCTAAAAAAAGATGAGGCAGATTTAACTAGTAAAGTAAATTCGTATGAATCAAAATGGTGAAACTTTGTTGACCAGCTTGATTCTGTTGTCAGCAGTCTTGCAGGAGGGACCACGTAATGGTTGACAACAATCCCTAAGTGGAATTGGATTCGACCTTGGCACACCCATGTCGTCAGTCCGTGTTGTTATCCACTTAACCACCGTCACCTCTGGGTGAGGGTCCAGCATTCACTGCCATATAACATGGCGTTCCTGACAACAAAGCTGCCATTGAAGTGAATACGTTATGAAATTCATCATAAACCTGATGAATATTATTTACTCCTCTCCAGGAGTTAGGCACAAGGCCAGTTTTATCCTACTCCCACAAGTAAGATGTGACCCAAGGTCGGGTCGGAAAGTGGGGGGTTGAAAAGCCAGCGCCCGAGCGGTGAGCACTCTGACCATCAAAAATTGCCTGGGCAGCCCCGTCGGCATTCCCCGGTAGGGGCGCCTCAAGCAGTAAGCAATTAACTTACTCCTCCCCAAAGAGGGGAGGCAAAGCCTGGGAGGGTGGACTTCCTAGAACTGCACAGGACAATCCCATAGACCGGCGTAAATCAAGTCCCGAAGGACAAAACAATACCAGTCTATGGGGTGCAGTATCCATCGGAACAGATACTACACTTTGATCTTAGCCAAAAGGCCAAGAACAATGATGAATGCTTAACAACTTTTATAAAAGATTTCGAGAGAAATCAAAACAGACAATTTACATCTTTTCCGAAAAATTGTTTGTCATAGTTGACCGAGCATAACTAAAGATTTTAAAACGTTAATCTGGATTGTGATTAGCATAACTAAAGATTTTAAAACGTTAATCTGGATTGTGATTAGCATAACTAAAGATTTTAAAACGTTAATCTGGATTGTGATTAGCATAACTAAAGATTTTAAAACGTTAATCTGGATTGTGATTAGCATAACTAAAGATTTTAAAACGTTAATCTGGATTGTGATTAGCATAACTAAAGATTTTAAAACGTTAATCTGGATTGTGATTAGCATAACTAAAGATTTTAAAACGTTAATCTGGATTGTGATTAGCATAACTAAAGATTTTAAAACGTTAATCTGGATTGTGATTAGCATAACTAAAGATTTTAAAACGTTAATCTGGATTGTGATTAGCATAACTAAAGATTTTAAAACGTTAATCTGGATTGTGATTAGCATAACTAAAGATTTTAAAACGTTAATCTGGATTGTGATTAGCATAACTAAAGATTTTAAAACGTTAATCTGGATTGTGATTAGCATAACTAAAGATTTTAAAATTTAAAACGTTAATCTGGTGATTAGCATAAACAGGAATGCCAAGTAGATCGAGTTCTATTTATTAATCCAAACTCAAAACATGTAACAAGATGTGCGGATGAATTAACTGGATTAATTATTGTGACACATGTCTGATTTGTACTGACATGAGAAATAATGGCGTACCAAATTCTTCTAAAGACAAACAAAAATAGATGTTTGAGTCATTTTAGTAAGCAAAAATTACAGCAAATTTAGATAAAAGATTATTTGTTTTTATATTAATTATTTCATGTGAGATCCTGGTTGCTGAAAGAGGATTTAGCCATTGGCAATCTCTGAGATTCATGTTTTCTTGGAAGTTTAGATAAATGTATTTCGTTTTGGAATTTTTGAAATGGCTAATGAAAACTTGGATTATTTGGATTATTTGGATTATTCGGATTATTTGGATTATTTGGATTATTTAGATTATTTGGATTATTCAGATTATTTGGATTATTCGGATTATTCAGATTATTTGGATTATTCGGATTATTTGGATTATTTGGATTATTCAGATTATTCGGATTATTCAGATTATTTGGATTATTTGGATTATTTGGATTATTCAGATTATCTGGATTATTCAGATTATTTGGATTATTCAGATTATTCGGATTATTCAGATTATTTGGATTATTCGGATTATTTGGATTATTTGGATTATTTGGATTATTCGGATTATTTAGATCATTTGGATTATTTGGATTATTTGGATTATTCAGATTATTCAGATTATTCGGATTATTCAGATTATTCGGATTATTCAGATTATTCGGATTATTCGGATTATTTGGATTATTTGGATTATTTAGATTATTTGGATTATTTAGATTATTTGGATTATTTAGATTATTTAGATTATTTGGATTATTTGGATTATTCAGATTATTTGGATTATTTGGATTATTTGGATTATTTGGATTATTCGGATTATTCGGATTATTTAGATTATTTAGATAATTTGGATTATTCGGATTATTCGGATTATTCGGATTATTTGGATTATTTGGATTATTTGGATTATTTGGATTATTCAGATTATTCGGATTATTCAGATTATTTGGATTATTCGGATTGCTAATCTCATTATGGATGTTATTTTCACAACATTTCGACTAATATAACCTTCGTCCTCTTTCAGGATCATCACTTCTAACTCAGAAATCTATACGGCATTTCGAATTGAACTCTTTATTTAATCCATGAAGGTAGATTGGTCTCATTCTATCATCCATGACTGAAGTGTTACGTAATTTTATTTCATTCTTAGTATCACCTTTAGTGAGCATTGGACTTTTAACCTCCAGAAAACTGTTACTTATAACTGATTGTTACTCAACATCTTTATCCGTTGCACTGTGCGTTCAAGTACGAACTAAGAATAAAATAAAATTTACTTACTTACCACGGCTGATGGAATAAGAAAAATCAGAAAAATCTACCCTCATGGATTTCCGAATATCGACTAAAAGAGTTCTTGTAAACATTGATGACTATTTAGTTACCAAAGATGATTTATCTGTAGCCGACATAAACTCCTCGTTTTTCTATTTTCTCTTTTTCATACAGTCCTCCAATTCAAAGATAAGATACAGAGAAGCAGGTTCCAAGGAGACTCTCTATCACCACTAATTTTTATAATAGCCATGATGTTACTCAACGTTTGAAACCGCACATTTTGTTGGTCTGTCGCACGTTGGAAATAGCAAAGTGTGTTGGTCTGTCACACGTAGATGAACTACCTGAAACTATTTGCAAAAAAGGAAGTAAAGAATCTAAGTGCAAGCAGAATATTCAACAAGGGCATTCAAAGCAGCGGTGGGCATGGAACTGCCCAACTGAGAAGAGATGCGGAAACTTGGCAAACCTGATACTTAGAAAAATAGTAAATGTACACTCTGTGAACAAAGAGATGAAACAGTAAATCACATCATAAGCAAATACAGTAAATATCTAAGGAATATGATTTTATATCTTGTATCATTTTGGTTATTCGGACTACGTTTCTCATCTTGAGTGTTATCATCATGACGTTTCGGCCGATGTAACCTCCGGCCTTCTTCAGGTGTATCTCTTCGAACTCGGGAATATTTCTGTCGAACTCGGGAATCTGAAGGTTCAATCCTCGGTGCAGGTGATACAAAGAATTGCTAATTACTTAAGACTTCTCCCAGTCATGGCTGCCGGAACGAGAACATGCTACCCCCGTGGATTAAATAAAGGGTTCTGTTCGAAATTTCGTCCAGATTCCCGAGTTTGACAGAAATATTCCTGCGTTAAATTATCAATCCTCATCTAAAAAATTTATCTCCCTAACAAACAGAGATACTTCACCTAGTTAATCTACAAAAGGTTAAAATAAAATAAGTCAACATTTTCTGTTATATTTTAGTAGTAGTAGTAGTAATAGCAACAGTAGCAGTAGTAGCATTAGCAGAAGTAGTAGTAGTAACAGTAGTAGTAGCAGCAGAAGCCGTGGTAGTAGTAGTAGTAGTAGTAGTAGTAGTAGTAGTAGTATCAGCAGCAGTAGTAGTAGCAGTAGTATTAGTAGTAGCAGCAGTAGCATTAGCAGTGGTAATAGTACCACCAAAGAAAGTTAAATGTTTAGCAAATCATTTTTATTAGATTTCTTTCTTCGGCGGTGGTGGGGGTGGGGGGGGGATTTTTCTTTCTTTTTACTTTCTACATGTAACTTCGCATCTCCATGAGGGGTTTTGTCAGTCGATCAGGCTTCAGTTTAAAATAGCATTTTTGTTGGTCTGTCATGCCTAAATTTGAAATAGAACATTTAGTTCGCCTGTCAGTGCTGAGTTTGAAATAGAACATTCTATTCGTATGTCATGTTGTTGGTCTGTCACACGTTTGAAACAGCACATTTTGTTGGTCTGTCACACGTTTTAAATAGCATAATCATTGCTAAACACACAGCTTGAATCGACGCATTAAAAATATTCATTTTTAATGTGTGGGATTTTCACTTTTTTTCAATTTGTTTTTGTCCTTTTGTCATGAAGTTTAAATTCCATAATCCATATCTGTCTGAAATTCTGAATCATTGGCAGAGTTCCACAATTTATTCTGACTAACATCTTAATCTTTTTTATTCATTTGTTTTTTAAATCAGTTTTAACGGATGTCTTCAATGACGTTTTTCATTCATTCTATTCGTCTGAAAAAATAGTTTTTACAAATGAGTCACCACTTATCAAGACCAAAAGCCACTCGAGGATAAGGGTTAATGGGATGAAATGATTGCCAGTTGAAAGATGAAGAAACTTATGAGAGGATTGAGAATAGTTGATGAAGTTCATGACAGCAATCTGTTGACATTGGATTTGAACACCACAATGTTGTAATCTACAAGGAAGCAGTCTCATGGTAATGTGTTCCACAGACGGGAAGCCGTTGTGAAGGTAGGTATCAAATGTTTGTGCTTAAAAGAATAAAATAGCCATTATTTTCTACGACAAACCGGAAAAACTATCAAATAAAAGTGAAGAAATAATATCCAAGTGCAGACAACAAAATACGTATATTATAACAATTTTAATGACAATTTTAATGACAATTTTAATGACAATTTTAATGACTAAAAAAATAAATCTAATACGTATATTATAACATATAACAACAATTTTAATGACTAAAAAAATAAATCTGATACAATTCATCGGCAGTACTGACATGCAGAGGTTTAAAACTAATGTAAACAGACATCTCGCTGCAACTTGGGGTGACACCCAAATTCTCAGTAACGCTTCATTAGCATCAATATGGGCCAAGTAATGAGTGTCTACAATAAACAGAATTACAGTTATCACCAAAAGTGTGAGTTTTATTTTTCTGTAACCTCGACCTTGGCATTTGACCTAAATATCCCCAAATTAAATTAGATCTAAATTAGAGCATGACCGATATTTTGACCAAGTTTGGTGACGTTTGGTTAAGCGATGTAGACGTTAGGCTGTACACACAAAAAAAACCAACTCAACTGAAAACATAATCTCCACTTTGTCGGAGATAATAATATTGGATACTGTAATTGAGGGGGGGGGGGCAGTTGCATGTCCTTCCCCAATCGACTCGAGGGAGAGGGGAACATCAGAGCCGGAAAAGGGTGACTTTTTTGCTTTTGTTTGTTTGCAGAAGATCATATGTCAGCATGAAATCCTCTTAGGTTTTGACCCCTGACAATGAGAGCAGCAAGGCTGAATGGTTGCATGTGAAGTCAGGGAAGGTTTTGCCCAGAACACACACAGGAATGGCGCAGAAGCAACGCAGCCATTTTCACTCCATTAATTTGCAGTTCTCTGCCTGACACCTCTGTGCTTGTCGCATGCAGAAACAGAGATAACCAGTGAGCGACAGATACTGATGCTGACTCCTCATGGATTTTCACCAGAGCTCCGTTAGCCGGGTTGTGACGCTAATACTGCTTGGTGTCAACCCCGTTCCTAATGGTGGGTGGCCCTGCAAACTCTGACACTAACACGTTACCACCACTCCTACCACGGTTAGGAAAGGTTGGACTTTGATGGAGAAGGGGGGGAGTAAGGTAACTTCTACTTCCTATCTTTCTCTTTTTATCTCTTGGATTCCAGTGAAGACCCCCCCCCTCCCTCGTTGGAGGAGTACTTTAAACAACCACGGTTCGCTATTTTCTGTTTTCTAGAGAACTACAATAAACTATGTGAACTACAATAAACTATGTGAATTACAATTATTATTATTATTATTATTATTATTATTATTATTATTATTATTATGTGAACTACAATAAACTATGTGAACTACAATTATTATTATTATTATTATTATTATTATTATTATTATTATTATTATTATGTGAACTACAATAAACTATATGAACTACAATTATTATTATTATTATTATTATTATTATTATTATTATTATTATGTGAACAACAATAAACTATGTGAACTACAATTATTATTATTATTATTATTATTATTATTATGTGAACTACAATAAACTATATGAACTACAATTATTATTATTATTATTATTATTATTATTACTATGTGAACTACAATAAACTATGTGAACTACAATTATTATTATTATTATTATTATTATTATGTGAACAACAATAAACTATGTGAACTACAATTATTATTATTATTATTATTATTATTATTATTATTATTATGTGAACTACAATAAACTATATGAACTACAATTATTATTATTATTATTATTATTATTATTATTATTATTATTATTATTATGTGAACAACAATAAACTATGTGAACTACAATTATTATTATTATTATTATTATTATTATTATTATTATTATTATTATTATGTGAACAACAATAAACTATGTGAACTACAATTATTATTATTATTATTATTATTATTATTATTATTATTATTATTATTATGTGAACAACAATAAACTATGTGAACTACAATTATTATTATTATTATTATTATTATTATTATTATTATTATTATTATTATTATTATTATTATTATTATTATTATGTGAACTACAATAAACTATGTGAACTACAATTATTATTATTATTATTATTATTATTATTATTATTATTATGTGAACTACAATAAACTATATGAACTACAATTATTATTATTATTATTATTATTATTATTATTATTATTATGTGAACAACAATAAACTATGTGAACTACAATTATTATTATTATTATTATTATTATTATTATTATTATTATTATTATGTGAACTACAATAAACTATATGAACTACAATTATTATTATTATTATTATTATTATTATTATTATTATTATTATGTGAACTACAATAAACTATATGAACTACAATTATTATTATTATTATTATTATTATTATTATTATTATTATTATTACTATGTGAACTACAATAAACTATGTGAACTACAATTATTATTATTATTATTATTATTATTATTATTATGTGAACAACAATAAACTATGTGAACTACAATTATTATTATTATTATTATTATTATTATTATTATGTGAACTACAATAAACTATATGAACTACAATTATTATTATTATTATTATTATTATTATTATGTGAACAACAATAAACTATGTGAACTACAATTATTATTATTATTATTATTATTATTATTATTATTATTATTATTATTATTATTATGTGAACAACAATAAACTATGTGAACTACAATTATTATTATTATTATTATTATTATTATTATTATTATTATTATTATTATTATGTGAACTACAATAAACTATGTGAACTACAATTATTATTATTATTATTATTATTATTATTATTATTATTATTACTATGTGAACTACAATAAACTATGTGAACTACAATTATTATTATTATTATTATTATTATTATTATTACTATGTGAACTACAATAAACTATGTGAACTACAATTATTATTATTATTATTATTATTATTATTATTATTATTATTATTATTATTATTATTATGTGAACTACAATAAACTATGTGAACTACAATTATTATTATTATTATTATTATTATTATTATTATTATTATTATTATTATTATTATTATGTGAACTACAATAAACTATGTGAACTACAATTATTATTATTATTATTATTATTATTATTATTATTATTATTATTATTATTATTATTATTATGTGAACTACAATAAACTATGTGAACTACAATTATTATTATTATTATTATTATTATTATTATTATTATTATGTGAACAACAATAAACTATGTGAACTACAATTATTATTATTATTATTATTATTATTATTATTATTATTATTATTATTATTATTATGTGAACTACAATAAACTATGTGAACTACAATTATTATTATTATTATTATTATTATTATTATTATTATTATTATTATTATTATTATTATGTGAACTACAATAAACTATGTGAACTACAATTATTATTATTATTATTATTATTATTATTATTATTATTATTATTATTATTATGTGAACTACAATAAACTATGTGAACTACAATTATTATTATTATTGTTATTATTATTATTATTATTATTATTATTATTATTATTATTATGCGAACTACAATAAACTATGTGAACTACAATTATTATTATTATTATTATTATTATTATTATTATTATTATTATTATGTGAACAACAATAAACTATGTGAACTACAATTATTATTATTATTATTATTATTATTATTATTATTATTATTATTATTATTATTATTATTATGTGAACTACAATAAACTATGTGAACTACAATTATTATTATTATTATTATTATTATTATTATTATTATGTGAACTACAATAAACTATATGAACTACAATTATTATTATTATTATTATTATTATTATTATTATTATTATTATGTGAACAACAATAAACTATGTGAACTACAATTATTATTATTATTATTATTATTATTATTATTATTATTATTATGTGAACTACAATAAACTATATGAACTACAATTATTATTATTATTATTATTATTATTATTATTATTATTATTATTATTATTATTATTATTATTATGTGAACAACAATAAACTATGTGAACTACAATTATTATTATTATTATTATTATTATTATTATTATTATGTGAACTACAATAAACTATATGAACTACAATTATTATTATTATTATTATTATTATTATTATTATTATTATTATTATTATTATTATTATTATTATGTGAACAACAATAAACTATGTGAACTACAATTATTATTATTATTATTATTATTATTATTATTATTATTATTATTATTATTATTATTATTATTATTATTAATCACTTATATTCTCTAAAATTATTGAATAAAATTGCACCAAATTTGGCATAAAGAGCCCTTAGGATGCCGAATATAGTACAAGAATACTAATTATGATACTTAACTAACACCCTAACAGCCCCCCCCCCCACAAGAGCTAGACTAAAAGTCTACCTTTTCAGAGAATTGATCTAAAGTTTCAAGTTTGTAAAATCTGCTTGTCATTTTTTTTATTTGTTATTTTATTTTGTTTTTGGAAAAAATCTTTTTTACATTTCAGATGTCTATCAACCAAGTTAAACTAAATCACAGACAGATTTGAATGTCTCCCAGAGTTGTTTTTTGGCAAACATCTGCTCTGAGGGGGGGGGGGGTCCAAAAAATATAGATTTTGAAAAAAAGAAAATATTGTATAAATTGTTTAAAAGCTTGTCTCATTTTATGTCTACAACTTAGAAAAAAAAACTAAATCGATAATCAGTTAGATTTTTTAGTTTTCATTTTTTTTAATTGATCAGATTATTGATTCAGTTTTACTGGAACTGAAAAAATGATTCTGAAACTAAAACTAAAATTCTAATGAGATATTTGTGATTAATAACTAAATTTAATAATTTCAATTAAATTATTTGTGATTAATAACTAAATTTAATAATTTCAATTAAAATATTTGTGATTAATAACTAAATTTAATAATTTCAATTAAAATATTTCTGATTAATAACTAAATTTAATAATTTCAATTAAAATATTTGTGATTAATAACTAAATTTAATAATTTCAATTAAAATATTTGTGATTAATAACTAAATTTAATAATTTCAATTAAAATATTTGTGATTAATAACTAAATTTAATAATTTCAATTAAAATATTTGTGATTAATAACTAAATTTAATAATTTCAATTAAAATATTTGTGATTAATAAGTAAATTTAATAATTTCAATTAAAATATTTGTGATTAATAACTAAATTTAATAATTTCAATTAAAATATTTGTGATTAATAACTAAATTTAATAATTTCAATTAAAATATTTGTGATTAATAAGTAAATTTAATAATTTCAATTAAAATATTTGTGATTAATAACTAAATTTAATAATTTCAATTAAAATATTTGTGATTAATAAGTAAATTTAATAATTTCAATTAAAATATTTGTGATTAATAACTAAATTTAATAATTTCAATTAAAATATTTGTGATTAATAACTAAATTTATTAATTTCAATTAAAATATTTGTGATTAATAACTAAATTTAATAATTTCAATTAAAATATTTGTGATTAATAAGTAAATTTAATAATTTCAATTAAAATATTTGTGATTTATAACTAAATTTAATAATTTCAATTAAAATATTTGTGATTAATAACTAAATTTAATAATTTCAATTAAAATATTTGTGATTTATAACTAAATTTAATAATTTCAATTAAAATATTTGTGATTAATAAGTAAATTTAATAATTTCAATTAAAATATTTGTGATTAATAACTAAATTTAATAATTACAATTAAAATATTTGTGATTAATAACTAAATTTAATAATTACTACCTCAAACTCAATGAAAATGTTATTTCCAATCTAAGTATGACAGACTTTTGTAATGTTATCTGAAAGTATTCAATAATAGAACGGCCCATATACAACTATAAAAAAGGTTCATTACTCTAAGTGAACAATGCAATAGATAGTTAAAAGTTGGGTAACTGACATGTAATGTATAGGGGGAACGTGCCAATACAAAACCAACCAAAATCTGACATTTTTACAATATACATAAGAAAACGGTTCCTACTTTTCTTTGGTTTAAACTCATATTTAATAGACATGAAGCACTACTTTTCAAGCAAAAAAGTTAAAAGTTACTTTTTTTTTACAATAGACGAAATCCTATAAAATAGTACCTTCCTTCTAGTGTTTGCAACCGTTGAGCCTTGCTGCTGTCGGTGTTCAGGGTAAACACCCGCAATCCTGCAGGTTAACAAATAGCTACGACCAATGAGGACTTCATGCAGACCAGATAACCCTGAGGCACGATCTTCATGCAGGAGTATGACTCGTTTAACAAGCAAACAAATAAACAAAAGCAACAAAAACTGTCTTGAACTGTTTGTTGTGATCTGCTCCGATGAGACACTGGCCGGTGATGAAGATCAATTTTACTTCTTTTTTTTTATTTTTTTTTTTTTAATTTTTTTTTTTTAGTTTTCAGTTTCCTTGTGGAAGCCCTGTATCATATTTTTAGTATGGTTTCTTTTTTTAGGTGGGTGGTTTTTGTTGGAGAGGGTGTGGTCACGAGCACCTACTGCCGGCACTGATATAGAAACAATTCCTAAGATATCGTTTTCTAAATTTAAAACTGAATAATTGTGGCAATAAAATATATTTTTAGCTTCATACAAAAACTGCTGTTGTTTTTATTTCTATATTAGTTTAGCTAAAACGCTTAACCTTATTTCTTGTTAATCGTTCATTAGTGTCTAATTAATTGGTATGTCTTCATAATGGCACATCTGCGATTGTTAATTTGATGACTGAAGTTCACTAACTCACTCACTCACTCACTCACTCACTCACTCACTCACTCAATCACTCACTCACTCACTCACTCCCTCACTCACTCACTCACTCACTCACTCACTCACTCAATAATTCACTCACTCACTCCCTCACTCACTCACTCACTCACTCAATCAATCACTCCCTCACTCACTCACTCACTCACTCACTGCGTCACTCACTCACTCACTCATTCAATCACTCACTCACTCACTCACTCACTCCTTCACTCACTCACTCACTCACTCACTCAATCAATCACTCACTCAATCACTCAATCATTCACTCCGTCACTCCCTCACTCACTCACTCACTCACTCTGTCACTCACTCCCTCACTCACTCACTCACTCACTCCCTCACTTCCTGACTCACTCCGTCACTCATTCACTCACTCTGTTACTCACTTCGTCACTCACTCCGTCACTCACTCACTCACTCACTCACTCACTCACTCCGTCACTCACTCCGTCACTCACTGACTGACTCACTCATTCACTACTTCACTCACTCACTCACTCACTCACTCACTCACTCACTCAATCACTCAATCAACCCATCACTTCCTGACTCACTCCGTCACTCATTCATTCACTCCGTCACTCACTTCGTCACTCACTCACTCACTCACTCACTCAATCAATCACTCCCTCACTCACTCACTCACTCACTCACTCACTGCGTCACTCACTCACTCACTCATTCAATCACTCACTCACTCACTCACTCCTTCACTCACTCACTCACTCACTCACTCAATCAATCACTCACTCAATCACTCAATCATTCACTCCGTCACTCCCTCACTCACTCACTCACTCACTCTGTCACTCACTCCCTCACTCACTCACTCACTCCCTCACTTCCTGACTCACTCCGTCACTCATTCACTCACTCTGTTACTCACTTCGTCACTCACTCCGTCACTCACTCACTCACTCACTCACTCACTCACTCACTCACTCCGTCACTCACTCCGTCACTCACTGACTGACTCACTCATTCACTACTTCACTCACTCACTCACTCACTCACTCACTCACTCAATCACTCAATCAACCCATCACTTCCTGACTCACTCCGTCACTCATTCATTCACTCCGTCACTCACTTCGTCACTCACTCACTCCCTCACTCACTCACTCACTCACTCACTCACTCACTCACTCACTCCGTCACTCACTGACTCACTCACTCACTAACTCCTTCACTCACTCACTCACTCTCACTCAATCAATCAATCAATCAATCAATCACTCCCTCACTCACTCACTCAATCAATCAATCAATCAATCACTCACTCTCTCACTCACTCACTCAATCAATCAATCACTCACTCACTCCCTCACTCACTCACTTACTCCGTCACTCTCTCACTCCCTCCCTCACTCACTCACTCACTCTGTCACTCACTCCCTCACTCACTCACTCACTCCCTCACTTCCTGACTCACTCCGTCACTCATTCACTCACTCTGTCACTCACTTCGTCACTCACTCCGTCACTCACTCACTCACTCACTCACTCACTCACTCACTCACTCACTCCGTCACTCACTCCGTCACTCACTGACTGACTCACTCATTCACTACTTCACTCACTCACTCACTCACTCACTCACTCACTCAATCACTCAATCAACCCATCACTTCCTGACTCACTCCGTCACTCATTCATTCACTCCGTCACTCACTTCGTCACTCACTCACTCACTCACTCACTCACTCACTCAATCAATCACTCCCTCACTCACTCACTCACTCACTCACTCACTGCGTCACTCACTCACTCACTCATTCAATCACTCACTCACTCACTCACTCCTTCACTCACTCACTCACTCACTCACTCAATCAATCACTCACTCAATCACTCAATCATTCACTCCGTCACTCCCTCACTCACTCACTCACTCACTCTGTCACTCACTCCCTCACTCACTCACTCACTCCCTCACTTCCTGACTCACTCCGTCACTCATTCACTCACTCTGTTACTCACTTCGTCACTCACTCCGTCACTCACTCACTCACTCACACTCACTCACTCACTCCGTCACTCACTCCGTCACTCACTGACTGACTCACTCATTCACTACTTCACTCTTCACTCACTCACTCACTCACTCACTCAATCACTCAATTAACCCATCACTTCCTGACTCACTCCGTCACTCATTCATTCACTCCGTCACTCACTTCGTCACTCACTCACTCCCTCACTCACTCACTCACTCACTCACTCACTCACTCCGTCACTCACTGACTCACTCACTCACTAACTCCTTCACTCACTCACTCACTCTCACTCAATCAATCAATCAATCAATCAATCACTCCCTCACTCACTCACTCAATCAATCAATCAATCAATCACTCACTCTCTCACTCACTCACTCAATCAATCAATCACTCACTCACTCCCTCACTCACTTACTCCGTCACTCTCTCACTCCCTCCCTCACTCACTCACTCACTCTGTCACTCACTCCCTCACTCACTCACTCACTCCCTCACTTCCTGACTCACTCCGTCACTCATTCACTCACTCTGTCACTCACTTCGTCACTCACTCCATCACTCACTCACTCACTCACTCACTCACTCCTTCACTCACTCACTCACTCACTCACTCCGTCACTCACTCCGTCACTCACTGACTGACTCACTCATTCACTACTTCACTCACTCACTCACTCACTCACTCAATCAATCCCTCACTTCCTGACTCACTCCGTTACTCATTCACTCACTCCGTCACTCACTTCGTCACTCACTCACTCCCTCACTCCCTCACTCACTCACTCACTCACTCCTTTACTCACTCCTTCACTCACTCACTCACTCACTCACTCACTCACTCACTCCTTCACTCACTCCTTCACTCCCTCACTCACTCACTCACTCACTCACTCACTCCTTCACTCACTCACTCACTCACTCACTCCTTCACTCACTCACTCACTCCTTCACTCACTCACTTACTCACTCCCTCACTCCGTCACTCCCTCACTCACTCACTCACTCATGTTTATATCAGATGACCCTCATTGAAAATAGTCTTTTAACTGAGAGATTTCAGATCCTTTTAATTCCTTCTGATTTAAATAACACAAAGCTATAATTAAGCAATTCTAAATAAGTAATAAGTTCTTGCACGTTTTTTTTTTACCATCTGCATCGCGTTCGTTATATTTCAGAAATGCCATCAGCCATCCAACCATCTCCAAGATTGGCTTAAAAGCTGTGCTCCAAACAATTGGGACATATCATATGGTTATCTTGTTAATGGTTAATGGTTTATCTAGTATATTAGAAAAAATATTTTTGAATGCATCCGAACATTTCTATAAGAAGTTTGGATGACAGGTGTGTGAGAGAGAGTGGGAGAAATGTTTTACAGAAAATACACAAAAATGAGGGAGAAGAAAAGCATGTGTTCACAAAAGAGTATTTTAAATATATCAAAAAAGGCTGAAAACAAGAGAATACTTGTTCTGAGGATAAGTGTGTTTGCAAAGCAAAAAGTGGTTCAGGAAGCGTCCGAAATGGAATAAAGACGTCAGGATGAGTTTTGAGTAGTGCTAGGGATAGACAAATGCGTGTTTGAATGTGACAGGGAAATATGAACTCTATACAAAGGAACTAGAATACAAGGAAGGCAATAAAGAAGGAGGCAATTAGCTGAGTTCGTGAGGAAGGTTAAGTCGACAATTGAGTGCTATAAAATATTCACAGGACAGAATAGCCGTGACTAAGATTTCCCCTATTTAACTGAAAATCAATTAAAGCATTTTCTTTGGTCTGTCATCTTAAGTTTGAAAAAGCATTTTCTTTGATCTGTCATCTTAAGTTTGAAAAAGCATTTTCTTTGATTTGTCATCTTAAGTTTGAAAAAGCATTTTCTTTGATCTGTCATCTTAAGTTTGAAAAAGCATTTTCTTTGGTCTGTCATTTTAAGTTTAAAAAAACATCTTCTTTGGTCTGTCAGGTTAAGTATGAAAAAGCATTTTTTTTGGTCTGTCATCTTAAGTTTGAAAAAGCATTTTCTTTGATCTGTCATCTTAAGTTTAAAAAAGCATTTTCTTTGGTCTGTCATTTTAAGTTTAAAAAAACATCTTCTTTGGTCTGTCAGGTTAAATATGAAAAAGCATTTTTTTGGGGTCTGTCATTTTAAGTTTGAAAAAGCATTTAGTTTAATCTGCCAGGATAAGTTTGAAAAAGCATGTCTTTGATCTGTCATCTTAAGTTTGAAAAACTATTTTCCTTAGTCTGTCAACTTAAGTTTGAAAAAGCAATTTCTTAAAATTCATTTTTGTTCATTTAGTACCAGCTAAAGTAACTGGCGGATGTCTAGGTTTTCAATAAGTATAAATCAAGACGTAATCTGTTGTTGTTAATGGATGACACAGTTTAACCGTTGATTGATTTGGCATGGCACATAATGCTATCTAATTCATGTGGACTGTGTTTGCCTCTCTCTCTCCCCCCTCTCTCTCTCTCTCTCTCTCTCTCTCTCTCTCTCTCTCTTATGTGGGGTCTGTTTTTCATTTTACGGTCCTTCTTTTCATGTGATCCTTTGTATTGACGTAATTAAGTAGCATTCTGATGAGAAGGATTTTCAAAAATGATTTTCATTTGAATGCAGAATCTTTTTTTTACTTTCCCTTTTTGTACTCCATTTACAAGTGACTTGTTATAAAAATGAACAAATAAAACATGGCCTACTTTAAGTTCCAAACTTTGAAGTCGTTTCAAAAGAGAGTGAATGTAATGTTGAGAATAATTTCATAGTTTCTGATGCAAAAGAAAAGAATTTAAAAAAAGAAGTTTTCGTTTGCATACTAAAGTTTTCGTTTGCATACTAACTATTTTTTAATTGCCCGTTTTGTGTGTATATTAGTTATCTTGACTGTTAATAAAAACGAACACCTAAAACCTTGACCTACTTTAAGCGCCAATCTTTGAAGTCGTGTGAAAAAAGAGGAAAAAATTCTGTCATTTCAGACATAGGCTGCCGATTCAATATTTTCTGATTCGTTTAAGTGTTTGAACATTGTCAAAATTCACCAGGTGTAAATTAATAATTGTTTCAACAAAAAGGCGAAAGCAAAATTATTAATTTAATGCATTCATTCTGAACACATTCAAAGTAGCAGCGACTGTGAATAATGTTATTACGTATCGACTCTCAATTAGACAAAACCTCCAATAAGACGTTTCTGTCAGCCAATCAGAGCCGAAAATTCGTGCATACAATAAAAACCCAAACACAGAGCTTTCTTTCTCTTTCCCGGTATTTTTGTTCAACAGACAACACATGTGAGTACGACATGGTCATGTCGGGTCCCCTTTGGGGTAAAGGGCCTCAACAGAAGCAACAAGAGACATTTGCAGACTACTAAACATAGCGCCAAATACACACATGCATTGCACCAGTCGAAATGAACATACACACACTCTCTCACTAACAAAATAGACACGCTAATATACACACACCGTCATGCCTATTTCATTTACATACACGTAAACGCACACGGCGCCAGCCAAAATGAACACATGTACTCAATTTCTCTTTATACTAAAAAAAACTCTTCTTTCACCAGAACGTTCTTGGGACTCTTTGAACTTTCTTATTCTATGAACTCTTTATCTTTCGTTGTCTCAAGTTGTCTATACTGAATTTTTTTATGGAAATCGCTCCAGACAAGGCATGAAGCGACTCGATGTAAGGAGCTAAAGAAATACTACATGGTCAAAAACTAGCCAGCGATAAGTGTTATGTGGTTAGATTCTGACCCAGAAAACAGCAATTATTCCCCCTTTGTCAGAAACATCGCTCATTGAAAGGACAAAATAAGGGAAGCAAGAGTTACGAGGTTGCCAAAAGTAAAACCAAGGTTCACTCTCCTAAATTAATATATTTGGTCAATATACAAAATACAAAATGGCGGATAGATAACAGTTAAGTTCATATAAGAGATTAATATACGTCACCAAAACAAAACAAAAAACGCTCCTCTACGGATTTAGTTACAATAATATATCGGACACTTGAATTTTTATTCTGTACAAATATAACTAGTAATACTATCCGTGTATAATATTTGTCTTGCATCATATTTTTAGATGCGTCTAAGCATCTCTATAAGAGGCTTCGTCGGTCGGTCGGTATTGCTTATGTTTGAAATAGCATTTTTAGACGTACACACACATCTATATGAGAGGCTCTGTCTGTCTGTCTGTCTGTTTGTCCATTAATGCACAGAATATACGTTCGGTTTCATACCGTCGTAATGAAAACAATGTTTCATCTAACGTCATGATTTAGCATATTTTTGTACCTCCAAAGAATTAACACCTTTTAATATAAACAAACTAAAAATAATTTTGAATTAATTCATTTTATTTTGTTTTTATAATGTATGTAATTGATTGTTTGTTTGTTTGTTTTTTTGTTTGTTTGTTTTTTTGTTTTTTTTATTTGTTTGTTTTTTGTTTGTTTGTTTGTTTGTTTTTTGTTTGTTTTTTGTGTGTTTTTGTTTGTTTTTTGTTTGTTTGTTTGTTTTTTGTGTGTTTGTTTTTTGTTTGTTTGTTTGTTTTTTGTATGTTTGTTTTTTTGTTTGTTTGTTTGTTTTTTGTTTGTTTTTTGTGTGTTTTGTTTGTTTGTTTGTTTGTTTTTTGTGTGTTTGTTTGTTTTTTGTTTGTTTGTTTGTTTGTTTGTTTGTTTGTTTGTTTGTTTTACAGCATATCAACCCTTTTCAGGTTATTTAATGCCGAATCCAGTCATTTTGGTAAAAAATAATTAATACTTCATGTTCATAAAAACTTCAAACATTTATTCATGGTTTTTGTTTTAACAATTAATTTATGCTGTAAACTTCTGTGTATACCACAGGTTGCAGTTTCCTGACAACCCCAGGACTGATTCTATTTAACCAATAGATGGAAACCTAATCCCGGATCGGAGTGGACCCGAGAGTAATGGTAACAAGAAATAACTCCCCCCCCCCTCCCCTAAAGCTTGCAAATTACGGCCTCGTCACTAGATGCAGTTTGTAACTCAATAAAACAGAAATTTAGAAATAAAACAACTTTATTCAAAACTAGTTTTTTCCAAACTTTTTCTACATACCTCGTCAGATACTATATCGGTTTGAAAGCAAATCTTTCGGTGGGCGTTTGTATTTTCTGCGGACGGGCATATTTACCAAGATTGGCGTATAGTTTCTTTGTACAAGGCAAACGGAGGAAAGATGAGCGCAGCAACTATCGAGACATCCCTCGTTTGAAAGGTATTTACCAGAATCCTGTTGAATAGCCTGATTGCCTACATCTGTTCTTTTATTCTTCCCGAGAATCAGTGTGGCTTTAGAAGAAATAGCGGTACCGCTGATATGATATTTACAGCGCGTCAAATGCAGGAAAAGTGTATTGAACATCGTCTAGACCTATACCAGGTCTTTGTTGATCTGAAAAAGGCGTTCAGTACAGTTAATCTAGATGAGCTGTCGAAGGTATTGGGTAAATTGGGATGTCCTCCTAACTTTGTTAGACTCCTTCGTGAGCTGCCCACCAACATGAAAGCATGTGTCAACTGCAATGGTTGTCTATCTTAACCCGTTGCAGTTGACAACGGTGTTAGGCAGGGTGATATACCTGCACCTACTTTGTTTTCCATCCATTTTGATGTAACTCTGTCGTTGGCTTTCAATAGCTGTGACAAAGATGTGTATCTTCGATTTCACACGTCGGGTCGGTTGTATAACTTACAGCATTTTAAGATTTTGTCAAATACATTCTCTACTGTTGTTCCAGATTTGCTCTATGCAGATGGTGTAGATCTCATGGCTCCCTCGCAGAATGATATGCAGGATATAATATATCGTTTTACATGGGCGTGTAGAAGCATGCGTCTCACAATAAGCCTGGGCAAGACAAAGGCTATGTTTGTCCCGGCCACCTGGCAACTCGTATCAGGATATATTTGTTGAAGGCCACATACTGTCTGTAGTGGATCGTTTTATGTGTCTGGGTAGTGTTATTTCGAGGAACAGGTCGTTGGATGCTGAGATACGTAGACATATTGAACAGGCTGGTGTGTCTTTTGGTCATTTGGAAAAGCAAATGTGGGCACCACATGATATCAGACTGGAAACTAAGATCTCTGTGTATGCAGCCTGTGTTATATATGCCATGGACCACTTACAGAGCTTTACCCCTGACACCGAAGTGTTGGAACGAGCTGCTGTTCCAAGCATCGAGTCTTGTATAAGTGAACGCAGACTTCGTTGGGCTGGTCATCTTATTCGTCTTACTGATGGCAGACTGCCCAAGCAGGTGATTTATGGGGAACTAACTGGGAATACTCGTCGACACCATAAACCTCGTAAACGAGTCAAAGATTGTCTCCAAGACGATTTGAAGTGCTTTAGAATTGATATTTGAGGATGAGAGGGGATGGCTGTAGATAGGTCAAGGTAGAGAAAGCGATTTTTGAAGGCAACTTTTTGGAAAGAATAGGATGAAACACCAGCAGCAGAAGAGAGCAGCTAGGTAGAGATGGGATGTGACACCTCCAGAAAAAATATGGAACGCCTAAGATGCCAAGCGTGCAACTTGGTAACTATGTAATGTGCCGGTTTGTTGAATTACCAACGAGTGCATGTGCGGCAGAATAAAGCACGGACAAGAGGTGGCTTCATTTATGGCATCCCCTCAGATCATCACAACACCTGCCACTTCTGTGGTAAGGTCTGTAAAATTCTGGTAGAGCCATATGTGTGCATCTCATTGCGAAGTTTTACACTAATATCACATCGATACGCCAAAAGTGATCGTATTCGAAATCGAATAGACAGCCGCTATACAGGGAGAGAGAAAAGAGGAAATATGAACACTGAACAGAAAGAAATAGAGACAGAGACAGAAAGAGAGACAGATCGGGACAGATATAAATAGACATGGAAGGATAGAAAAAAAAGAAAATGCAGAGACCGATACAATTGAAAAGGATAAGAAAAAAACTATTATATTGTTAAGAATAGAAGTTTGTCTGTGTTTGAAAACAACGTCTGTGTTTCACGCCGAAAGATCTCAAGACTTTAAAATAAATGGCCGCCAGGTCTTTATTGATTCCTCTTTCTCTAAAATTCTTCCTTATCACTTCCTCCTATGTTTACCTTGGCTTTCCAAGCCAACTGACCTTGTTACCTCAACTGTTCTATACTAACCTAAACACTCATCCATTCGTTCAATGTGACCAAATCATTAAGAATCCACTCGTTAAATTAAATTTTTTTATTTACTTGGCAAGAAAGAGAACAAAAAACTATTTTTAAAAAAAGAATAATAAACAAATTTTTAAAAAAAGAATAATAAACAAATTTTTAAAAAAAGAATAATAAACAAATTTTTAAAAAAAGAATAATAAACAAATTTTTAAAAAAAGAATAATAAACAATTTTTTAAAAAAAGATAATAAACAATTTTTAAAAAAAAGAAAAATAAACAAATTTTTAAAAAAGAATAATAAACAAATTTTTAAAAAAAGAAAAATAAACAAATTTTTAAAAAAAGAATAATAAACAAATTTTTAAAAAAGAATAATAAACAAATTTTTAAAAAAAGAATAATAAACAAATTTTTAAAAAAAGAATAATAAACAAATTTTTAAAAAAAGAATAATAAACAAATTTTTAAAAAAAGAATAATAAACAAATTTTTAAAAAAAGATAATAAACAAATTTTTAAAAAAAGAATAATAAACAATTTTTTAAAAAAAGATAATAAACAATTTTTTAAAAAAAGAATAATAAACAATTTTTAAAAAAAGAATAATAAACAAATTTTTAAAAAAAGATAATAAACAATTTTTAAAAAAAAGAAAAATAAACAAATTTTCATTCAAAAATACTTCATTGCGTTCCTTCTTTTCAACTAAACAAGAAATAAAAATAATATTCTTTTCTCATCGTAATCTTGCATATTTTCTAATATATCCCAATTTCCGATTTTCGATCTTAGACCTAAATAGCAATGCATGTGACAAATCGATATTTGATTTTGTCTAGCAATTTCTTTATTTTTTATCCTTGAGACATGTCCTTCATATCTGTGGTGCCAAACGTGGTCCATGTAAACCACCAGTGGTCCACAGAATAATTTTTGCGGTCCACAGCTATATTTGAGAATTGGAAAAATCTCCTTTAATATTTCTTTCACTTAAAAGTAAGGGAGCAGTACATCTTTTCCAATCACCTGGATTGTAGAAGCAGGTTTTGAACAAAAAAACAGTTGGACATGAATGAACATGAGACATTATTTCTCCTTGTGCAAAAAGCATCAACACCAAGCTACAAATTGATATTTTTATGAAATAAAAATTACTTTTTTGTTCTTTTAAAACAATAAAGTCTATTTTGAACTTTAAATAATTCTTTATTTAAAAAAACAAATTTTGAAATTTAGATAATTCTTTATTAAAGAAAATTAAGTTTGCTACTTAAATACAAAATCCCACAGAAATTTTTTTATATAGTTTGTCGTCTATGGGTTTACAAAGGTTCAGCACCCCTGCTTTATACAGATATAACCTATTTCACTTCTGTTTCTTTCTGAACATACTTATTCCGAGTGAGAATACTGTTAGAGTGGAGACTCTTCACTCTCTCGCCTAAACATCAAGTGAATCCATGCCTTGTCTGGAGCAAATTACATGGAAAAAAAATTTTTTTTTTAAACCCAAATACTTGAGCTTACACCCTTAATAAAAAATAAAACCTTTTTGACAATCATGCGCACTTAATTGACTCAACATTTCAGTATTATACATTTTACACAGTTCCTTCAATTTAGAAAACAAATTTATGCTTTTCTTAAATTGATGTGTGAGGGAGTTGTAATTTTAAGATTGTTATGCTGCTGCTGCTGCTGCTGCTGTTGCTGTTGTTGTTGTTGTTGTTGTTGTTGTTGTTGTTTAATGAATCTCGTATCATAGTAATATGGATTATTTATGGTGATAGTGTGTGTCTGCAACCCGTTTCTCACAGAAGAGACATTGCTAGTCTCTCTTTACTTCATCATTAGTTCCATGGAAGGTCCTCGACTGAGCTCCAATCTCTGGTCCCTCCTTGTAAGATATTTCCAGCAAGAACTCGTCTTCCTACCACAACGGAAAAAAGACTTTTCTTTCTTCCTCCTTCATCCATGTGCCTAGCACCAGGCGAAATTTCCATAGATAGGTCTTCTCTGCAAAGTGGGACACATTTCTGCAGGTGTGCTTCCCTGCAGATTACAATGCAGTCGTCTTTAAATTCAATTACAACAAATAATTGTCATAACCCGCCCCATGACCAATCAAACTTAGTTCGTACAATTTATTGTTTCTCATTTTTTGACTGACAATCATTCCATCGTCCTCGAGTGGCTCCTGACCTTGATAAGTGTTGACCCAATAGTAAAAACAAAACAAAAAACACATCATGGATAAATGTTTATCTACATAATCAAAACATATTTATTTCCCGTTAGTAATGAAACACTTTTGTTTCAATCTAAAATCTCTTTTAACTCGTATCACAGAAAGTTAATAACAGTCAAATCAGCCGATTTTAGCTTCTTTCTTTCCTTCTTTCTTTCTTTCTTTTTTTCTTTCTTTCTTTTTTTCTTTCTTTCTTTCTTTCTTTCTAAATCTTCAAGTGGTTCAGATATAAAGAAAATAGGTGACTTCATTTGTAAGACTCGATCTGAAACCAGTCGTGGCTTGCTAGAAATGAAGCACAGGATAGGTCACTTCTTTTCAAACATTAATATACTCACAATAATGAATTCATCTAAATATATTGACAGCGTTTAAGCGATGGGGAATTCTAAGATTTTATATATGGTGTGGTTAAGTACCAATGTTCATTCGAGCCTATTTCATTAGGTACGATTGTCAAAATGCTACCAAACTTGCATACGTCAGACTGTTGAGTAAATACAACATTCTAGCTTTCTTTATTTTTAATTTATTTCTTTCGAAGTTTTTGACTAATTCTACTTATCTTCTCGGTGAATTTTTTGCATATTAAAATTAAATAGACACAGAATATTACCAATTAAACAGACACATAATTTTTATTTTATATATATATATATATATATATATATATATATATATATATATATATATATATATATATATATATAATATTAATCTTCTGATGAAAAGAGTTTGCCTTTGAAAATCCATGGGTTAAGGATAATGAAACTCCTTGCTTTTGAACTTTTGATGTCTTAATAAATATTGTATCTATACAATTTTTTTATTCTCATCTTTCGAATATATATATATATATATATATATATATATATATATATATATATATATATATATATATATATATATATATATGGCCGGCGGGACAGTTATAAAAGTGGGGGGGCCGGTTAAACACAAGCATATATAACTTCATTATTGATGACCGTAAAGTGGGGGGGTCAAAAAGTGGGTGGGGGAGGGGGGGCTTGAGCACCCCCTGTCTCCCCCTGCCTCCCGGTGCCGCCGTCCATGATATATATATATATATATATATATATATATATATATATATATATATATATATATATATATATATATATATATATATGAGAAAGGAAGGATGAGAGTAATCTGACGTAATGGGAAATGAAAAAGGAAAAACTAAGAGATATTTTTTATATATTCATCAACGTTTCGTCTTTATTGTAAGCCTTCTTCAGGATGATAATTTGAAGAAAAATGTCATGCAAGTACATCGAAATATTGGGTTGACATGGCTACTACTTTTCCTCATCAACCCATCATGTCAACCTAATATTTCGATGTACTTGCTTTTTCTTAAAATTATCATCCTGAGGAAGTCTTACAATAAAGACGAAACGTTGATGAATATATAAAAAAATATCTCTTGGTTTTTCCTTTTTCATTTCCCATATATATATATATATATATATATATATATATATATATATATATATATATATATATATATATATATATATATATCTTCTTCTTTGTAATATAGTAGAAAAAATCCCAGCAGAGTGCTCGATTAATTAAGAATTAAAGTTAAAAATTAAGAGCATAATATTTATTTATTTTGGTATATATATATATATATATATATATAAATAAATATTATTTTCAAAATATTATTGGTGAATTTTTAGGTACACATGTAAGGAGTACATGTACATAAAAATGAATACGTAAAAATTAATTCTTTAAAAGAATTAATAAATCTATATATAAAATAAAAAAATAATTACACATCCTATTAAAAAGGGTGACTTAATGAAATATTCTTTACCGGTTTGGAAGTGGAAAAATACTAGGAAATCAGCTGTTTCTATCGCCAGTCGGCGGCAAAAAATATTGTGAATGGAAAATATCATACATTGAGACAAGGCAAGAAGGAAGGAGTCAAGCTAGTGTTAGAAAAATACTGTTCTCGTTCAGTAAAGGAGAAGTCCTTCTAGACTGAGACAATTTTAATTTTTGTTCCAATCCAGAGTGCCCATTTTTGGGTAGCTGGATTTTCCCCACATTAAAAACCGTCCTTGTGTCAAACTTTGCCCTCGTGGGGAGGCAAGTAAATAGGAATAATGCTTCTCGAAAAGGCTAGTGGCTGTCGGGTTTCTTTTAGAAACTAAAGGATGATTTTCAAATAAGATGCGCATTTATCTCTGTTCATATGACTTCTACATATATACCAACAAACACATCATTTAGGGTTAGGGTTAGGGTTAGGGTTAGAGTTAGGGTTAGGGTTAGGGTTAAGGTTAGGGTTATAGGTTAGGGGTTAGGGGTTAGGGTTAGGGGTTGTCGGTTATGGGTCATGGGTTAGGGTTAGGGTTAGGGTTATGGTTAGGGTTAGGGTTAGGGTTAGGGTTATGGCTTATGGGCAATAAGATAAAGCTTTTACTCCTATTTTTCGTCCCCCTTGGTTTTATATGAATGGTCTTCCTGAGGACCCTGATTTTATTAACAAGACTTCCCCTGCTACTTCTATGAATGGATATTCAGTTGCTTTTTCGGGGTGTAGTTGGTATTATTATTAAGGCTTATCGTAACTTTACCTTCAAAGTTCATCGTCTTCGTGATGGTCTAGTTTATGTTAATCGTTAGCACGCTACTGAAAATGAAACTTTCCCTGAAAACGAAAATCCAAATGAAATGTAAATTGATGAAGAAACGAAAAATGATGAAGAAACGAAAAATGATGTTCAACTTTTGCAGCTTTAATAACATTTTATTTCGTATTTTATAATTGGTTTATTAGTTCTTCGCAAAAAAAAATAATTTTGGTGAATGCCATTGATTTATTACTTGTTAATATGACAGACTGGTTTATCTCCCCTGAATTTCATGTTTCTCGCTCGAATCAATGGCCGAACCCGATTAAACAATATAACTGATTTTTATTTTTTATTACAATTCTACTCGATAGTTTTTGCTAATTTTTCGTGTACAAACCTATTTTTGCTTGATACATAAGTATTTCAAAGAGTTTTCCGGTTAATTTAATTGGAACTGCGATTTTCAGCTTTTTTCATATGTACCAATCTCTGTACAAGCACCAAAAAATGCTTTTCATATTAAAGGTGCGAACATCTTTTAACTTTTATAAACAGAAAATAATGTTAGAATTTTGTATCATCTTCATAATGAGTCATGTTTTATTTTGTTAGGAAATAATTTAAAAAATCAGGATTTGATAAGAAATAAAAAGCAATTAAAAAGCCATTTCGCAAGCAGGGTCATTTTTCTTTCATTTTTTCCCCTCATTCTTGTTCAATAGGTATGATGTCATTATGATGTCATTATCATTATAATGTCATTATCATTGTGATGTCATTATGATGTCATTATGATGTCATTAGGTCATTATCATTATGATGTCATTATAGTTTTGATGTCATTATCATTATGATGTCATTATCATTATGATGTCATTATCATTATGATGTCATTATTATGTCATTATCATTATGATGTCATTATTATGTCATTATCATTATGATGTCATTATAGTTTTGATGTCATTATCATTATTATGTCATTATCATTATGATGTTATTATCATTATGATGTCATTATTATGTCATTATGATGTCATTATGATGTCATCCGAACAGATATTAGTTCATCAAAACCTTGTGATATGTCCCATAAGCTAATGTTTTAATTGCTTTCCCACCTCTGTTATGTTAGGGTTAGGGTTAGAATTGGGGGTGCTTCTACAGAGACGCATGAGTATTAAATTATCAATACAATAAAAAACAGTATTATATACTTACGCAGCAGATTTAAATAAGTATCCTCACCAAAAAGTAAGAAAAATAGTCGAGTAGAATTTTAATTAAAAATAACAATCCGTTTCATCGTATTTTGGTGAATGCCATAGATTTATTACTTGTTAATATGACAGACTGGGTTACCTCCCCCCCCCCCCCCTGAATTTCATGTTTCTCGCTCGAATCAATGGCCGAACCCGATTAAACGATATAACTGATTTTTATTTTTAATTACAATTCTACTCGATAGATTTTGCTAATTTTTGGTGTACAAACCTATTTTTGCTTGATACATAAGTATTTCAAAGATTTTTCCGGTTAATTTAATTGGAACTGCGATTTTTAGCTTTTTTCATATGTACCAATCTCTGTACAAGCACCGGATTGGTCCACCATAATTAATTTCTCTTTAAGTCAGCGTTTACTGTTTTTAAGTTTCCATCATCTAAACAGTAGACGTCCAATCGATCCAACGAAAGTTCTGTGTATTTAGGTGCGTAATTGGCAAAAACTATAATGCGTGGAATATCAAATTCTTTTTACAATATCATGGTATTTTGTGGAGCACATTGTTAGATTTTTTATGGTTTCCAAAATACTGTAATTTATTTCCATACTTCTTGTTCCAAGGTTGGATCCAGAAGGGGGACAAGTAATCCCATCCCTCGGAAATATTCCTATATTGTTTTTATTAATATTTGAGGACTAAATAATAAATCAATATATCTATTAATATAAGAGACGTATGTCTGTCTGATAATAACTTTTAGACTATTAAACATAGGAACGTGAAATTTGGTAAAAATGATCTCCTTACCTATGTCGATTCCTGGCGTTGGTAATGATTAGCTAACCGGAGTAAACCATGGCACATTTTGACACAAGAGTCTTGCTTGCTGGGTGCCTGACCCTTTTTCTCTGAATGCGGTTCAGTCTTAAGAGATGCACTCTCCCAAACATTATGTCTTCCTTCGGGAGAAAGGGGGGGGGATTATTGCTTATCGGCTGAGGCGCCCTTACCGTGGAAGGCTGTTTTTGTAATAAACCAGAGTGCACCCCAGGGCAGCAGGTTTCCCCTACCTTCGAGCCTTGTGCCCAATCATGTTGTAGAATGGAGTAAGTAAATACGTCGATTGTCGTAACCGAGAATCACACTTATCTTCTTTCATGTCACCTCTTTAGCGGTGGAATAGTTTTTTCTCGGCTGTCTTTTTTTTCTCGACCTTTTGGCTGAGATCAAAGTGTAGTATCTGTTCCGATGGATACTACACCCTATAGACTGGTATTGTCTTGGCCTTCGGGTCTTGATTTACGCCGGTCTGTGGGTCTGTCCTGTGCAGTTCTAGGAGGTCCACCCTCCCAGGCTTTGCCTCCCCTCTTTAGGGAGGAGTAAGTTTATTGCTTACTGCCTGAGGCGCCCCTACCGGTGAATGCCGACGGGGATGCCCAGGCATTTTTTAATGGCCAGAGTGCTCATCTTCTCGGGCGCTGACTTTTCAATCTCACTTTCCGACCTTGTGTCACATCTTACCGCTGTGGGAGGTAGATAAATAACTAGGTTAAACGGCTGTCAACTTATTTTGATTCGAACTGAGTAAAAAAAAAATGTCACATCATAAATGATTCCAGAGTTGAATCTGAACTCTGACCTCAAAGCCGTCAATCCTCCTGCGGGTGGCGAAACTCCTGCGCCTTGCATGTTGATCACATATCATTTAGAAAAACTTCCATAATTTATGGATATATAGGCAAAGCCGTCACTACCTACTTCCAACCTACCCCCTCCAACCCGATGGGAAGGGAACCTAAGCCTGCTTGAAATCTAAGGAAGGGATGGTTTCAGAAACGCTCTGGGTGTAGTCTTAACTTTCCATTCACCGCTTAATTTCAATTTTTTGTTCTTTTACTAACAAGTCGCCGTTTATCAAAGGTCAAAGGTCAAAGGTCACTCGATGTGATGAGTTTGTCAGATGGACGGTTAGATACAACATCGCGAGGATTAGTTGTAATTGGTCAGAATTCGATTATTTAAATGGACAGCTCAACAAAAATTTGTTTACATTAGACTTGAACTTAAATACTGTCGGAAAAAAATAGAGAGAGAGAGATTCTCTATTTACTTGTGTTCCCATGAGGGCAGAGTTAGGCACAACGTGGGTTTTTAATGTGGTGGAAAAAAAAGCTCCCTAAAAAGGGGTTCTCTAGATTGGGACAAAAATAAAAATTGCCTTGGGCTAGAAGGATTCCTTCTTCATCGACCGTAGACAGTACACATTGATTCTAGCCTGAAGATTAAGAGTCACTTTCAATCGTAAGAATAAGAAAAATAACTAAAGAAAACGTGATTGCACATATTCCTTAATTTGGCCCAAAATGTAATTATCTCAATTTTCCCCTCTTATAAAAATCGGTATAATATAAAATTTGAAAACTTGTATTTCTTATAACAAAGAGAATTTATTGAATAAATGCTGAAAATTTGATTAAAATTGGACAATTCTTTGATTTTTGGTGATTAAAAAAACAGCATTCTCAGTAGGGGTCCTATACTAATAGATTTAGATGGCGGCCGATGAGAGCCGAGCGCTGGCAATGTATATAGGTATACATAGTTTACATCTCATTAATTAAAATTTATTTATTTTCAAACTTTATTGTAATCCTTTAAAATTAACTGTCTGATATAAAATTATACGATTGTTAAATGTTTTTTCCGCTACGTAGCTTTTATCTTTTCTGCAACAATTGCCATCTTTCAATATTCTTATCAATTCACAAAGGAATCATTTTTTACTGTTAACTAATTGTAAATTTAGTTTGCTGACGCCAAGGTCAATATTGGTAATCATTAGGACAGACACGCACACACACATAGATACGCACACACACATAGATACGCACACACACATAGACACGCACACACACATAGATACGCACACATAGATCTGCACGTATATCACACTTCATTCATATCGTATGAATCACATGATTCTATTGTTGTCAGTGGTTTCCTCGATATCTTTCTAGTCAGATTTCTTTCTAGAAAGACATCGGGTACTTACAGGAGGGATCACGTGAAGGTTGCCAACATCCTCAGTAAAAGTGTTTCTATTGAACGAACTGGATTCGAACTTGGCACACCAAGGTCGTCAGTCCGGGTCGTTAACCACGTAGCCATCGTCACCTCTCATATAGCAGATTTTAATCTCTATTCCGAAAATATTATATAAATCATAGGCAACATGTTTTTTGTTTTCTGTTTTTTTACATTTGCATTTTGCTATGTATTATGTATTATGTATTATGTATTATGCACTATGTATTATGTATTATGTATTATGTATTATGTATTATGCACTATGTATTATGTATTATGTATTATGTACTATGTATTATGCACTATGTATTATGTGTTATGTATTATGTATTATGTATTATGTATTATGTATTATGCACTATGTATTATGTATTATGTATTATGCACTATGTATTATGCACTATGTATTATGTATTATGTATTATGCACTATGTATTATGTATTATGTATTATGCACTATGTATTATGTATTATGCACTATGTATTATGCACTATGTATTATGTATTATGTATTATGTACTATGTATTATGCACTATGTATTATGTACTATGTATTATGCACTATGTATTATGTATTATGTATTATGCACTATGTATTATGTACTATGTATTATGCACTATGTATTATGCACTATGTATTATGTACTATGTATTATGCACTATGTATTATGTACTATGTATTATGCACTATGTATTATGTACTATGTATTATGCACTATGTATTATGTGTTATGTATTATGTTGTTTTTGTTGGCTGATACTATTGTTTGCATGGGTAAAAAAGTCAAGTAAATCCGTATGAATCAGAATGGTACAACTTTGTTTGATTCTGTTGTCGGCATTCTTGCAGGAGGGACCATGTAATGGTTGCCATAATCCCTAAGTGAAAGTGGTACTATGGAATCGACTGGATTTGAACTTGGCACACCCAGGTTTTCAGTCCACGTCGTTATCTACTTGACCACTGTCACCTTCCTGCATGGGTAATATTATTAAACAAATTATTTATTTAGTTTGCCGGGCTGAGAATAAACAAAGAATACCACAAAGTGAAAATTAGACTCATACAGGATTAAGACTTGCGTCTCAGAAAAGTAACCGCCTAACGTAGGCGGCGTCTTAGGCCACTTAACTAATGAATCATATGTTTAGAGAAAGCCAAAAGTGTACCAAGCTCCATGGTAAATCTTTGTCTACGTTTTTACTAGCAATGTAACCATATCTCCTTGCGGACTAAACAAATGGTTTATTTAGTAATATTATCAATGCAAACTATAGCATAAAAATAAAAACAGCATAATATATGGCATACTGTCGCATACTGTCGCATACTGTCGTAAATAATTTTCCAATATTAAAAAATTTAAGACATTTATTGTATTTTGCTGATGCATCCACACATCTCTAAAAGAGGCTCTGTCCGTCTGTCATGCTTCAATTAAAAATAGCATTTTCTTTGGTCTGTCAGGCTTGTGTTTGAACAAGCATATTTTTTGGTTTGTCAAACTTTGTTCAAAATAGCATTTCTTTGCTTTGTCACAATTAAATTTGAAGTAAAATTGTCTTTTGTCTGTCATACTTAAGTTTGAATTAGCATTTTCTTTGCTTTGTAAAACTTATGTTTGAAATAGCATTTTGGGAGGTCTGTCATACTTAAGTTTGAATTAGCATTTTCTTTGCTTTGTCAAACTTATGTTCAAAATAGCATTTCTTTGCTTTGTCAAACTTATGTTTGAAATATCATTTGCTTTGGTCTGTCATGCTTAAGTTTGAAATAGCATTTTCTTTAGTCTGTGATGCTAACATCTGAAATAGCGTTTTTGGGCGTCTGAGATGCTTAAGTTTTAAATAGCAATTTCTTTGGTCTGTCATGCTAAATTTTTTAATAGCATTTTCTTTGGTCTGTCATGCTTAAGTTTGATACATATCAATATCTTTGGTCGGTCATACTTAAGTTTGAAATAGCATTCTGTTTAGTCTGTCATATCAAGTTTTAAATAAGATTTAATAACATTTTTTAAATAACATTTTCTTTGGTCTGTCATGCTTAAGTCTGAAATAGTATTTTCTTTGATCTGCCATGCTTAAATTTGAAATGACATTTTATGCCAAAGTTTGATATATATCATTTTCTTTGGTCTGTCATGCTTAAGTTTCAAACAGCATTGTTTTTAGTCTGTCATGCTTAAGATATAAATAGCATTTTCATCGTATAACATGCAGATTGAATGGACACATTTCAAAAATCTGTTCTTGTTTTGTTTCAACAAAATGAACATTTTAATATGAACAGATGTTTTCGTTGAATCTCTTTCCTGCTTTGTGGATTTGATCTTTCCTTGCAACAATTACCATTTGTCACTTTTCTTATCAGTTCATGACCAAATCTTTTTGTACTCTCATCAGAACCAATTGTAATCCAAGTTTTCACTTATTATCCGGGAGAGATAGTTAGGTCAGCCATTTTGTTTGTGTCGGTTTGGGTTAGGGTTTTCTGAAAAAAAGAAATAAAAAATCAATTCATTAATTCATGATAAGTTAAATATTTGTTTTAAGTTTCTTGGAGAGTATTGCAAACAATTTCAAACAATTTCAAGCAATTTCAAACAATTTCAAACAATTTCAAGCAATTTCAAATGTTATAAAATGGAATCACCAAGGAGAGTGCTCGAAGCCGACAGTCTTGTGCCAGACTGGTGCATGTGTGAAGGAAAACTAAAACAATATGCAATTGACCTTTAACACGATTTTCATATCGCCAAGTACACGATCGAGTACCGAAGATTTAAAAAGGTCAAATAATTTCATGTGTGAAACAAAAAAAGAAAACCAGACAGATCAGACATTGAAAACAAGTGCTTCTTTACGTTGACAATTTTCAAACTGTTTTCCTCATCTTGTTTTTTGTGATCACACAATCGCAGGTGGAGGAGGCGGAGAAGAGGGGGGGGGGATAACGATGATGATGATGATGATGATGATGATGATGATGACGACGACGACGACGATGACGACGATGATGATGATGATGATGATGATGATGATGATGATGATGATGATGATGATGATGATGATGATGATGATGATGATGATTCGTGTAACAGTGTTTCCCCAAGATTATTATTCTACACTTTTGATCAAAATGAAATATATTAATCCAAGTAGCCTGGGTAATATAGTTTCAAAATAGATATTGTTGTGGTGGTCTATCTCCAAATACCTAAGACGAGTTTGACTGACAGACAGAAACCACAACTTTATTTATATAGATATATTTATAGAGATAAATTTATATATAAATATATAAATTTATGTATAGATATATAAATTTTTTTTTTAATTTTAAACATCTTATAAAATTTGGTATATTCTACTACTGTTCAAACTTGGGTGTTTTTATCACAATGTTTCAGCTGATGTAACATCCGACCTTCTTCAGGTGTACTTTGTCGAACTCGGGAATCTGGACGGAATTTCGAACGGAACCCTTTATTAAATCCACGGGGGTAGCATGCTCTCGTTCCATCTGCCATGACTGAGAAGAAGTCTTCAGTAATTCGCAATTCTTCGTATCGCCCGCACTGAGGATTGAACCTTCAAATGACTGTCACTTAGAACTTAATTTTACTTAGTACTATATCCACTGCGCCATGGGTCCTTTCATCTTCTTCTTTGGGTAAATTAATTTTAAATATTTCTGAAATGAGGCATCCTTGTGCTTTAAATGTTCAAACTTCCCAAAAGGTTTCCGACTAGGACGAAAGTCACCTGAAGAAGTACTCATCAAAAGTGCAATGGCCGAAACGTTGCGAAAACGACAACAATCAAGATGACAAAACAATCAAGATGACAAAACAATCAAGATGACAAAACAATCAAGATGACAAAACAATCAAGATGACAAAACAATCAAGATGACAAAACAATCAAGATGACAAAACAATCAAGATGACAAAACAATCAAGATGACAAAACAATCAAGATGACAAAACAATCAAGATGACAAAACAATCAAGATGACAAAACAATCAAGATGACAAAACAATCAAGATGACACAACAATCAAGATGACAAAACAATCAAGATGACAAAACAATCAAGATGACAAAACAATCAAGATGACAAAACAATCAAGATGACAAAACAATCAAGATGACACAACAATCAAGATGACAAAACAATCAAGATGACAAAACAATCAAGATGACAAAACAATCAAGATGACAAAACAATCAAGATGACAAAACAATCAAGATGACAAAACAATCAAGATGACAAAACAATCAAGATGACACAACAATCAAGATGACAAAACAATCAAGATGACAAAACAATCAAGATGACAAAACAATCAAGATGACAAAACAATCAAGATGACAAAACAATCAAGATGACAAAACAATCAAGATGACAAAACAATCAAGATGACAAAACAATCCGAGAAAATGTAAATTATGTAATTGTAAACATCCCGTTTACGTGAGAATGTGGAAATGCAAAAGGTTGATTTCACTTGTTTATAAATAGGTTCCTGCACTATTAAAACCATCCATCTATATAATAGCCTGGGGAAGGTCTTATTGACCAAAATGTTGTGAGAATGTGAAAATGTGAGGATATGGAAATGCAAGTTATTTGGTGAAAAAAAAAGTTTGAACTCATGGGTCCCGTTAGTAAACAAATATAACTTATTACTATATTGATCGCATGTGCTTAGAATTAGGGTTAGAGTTAAGGTTAGAGTTAGGGTTAGAGTTAAGGTTAGAGTTAGGGTTAGAGTTAAGGTTAGAGTTAGGGTTAGAGTTAAGGTTAGAGTTAGGGTTAGAGTTAAGGTTAGAGTTAGGGTTAGAGTTAAGGTTAGAGTTAGGGTTAGAGTTAAGGTTAGAGTTAGGGTTAGAGTTAAGGTTAAGGTTAGGGAATTTTTTTTTTCAGGGGTTGCATTGACCAAACAAAGCGTCCCTTTAAAAAACTCTTAAAAACTTTTGTTTTCAAATGTAATAATTTCATAAACTGTCAGGAGTTTCATCCAATCAACTCTTTTATATAAATCTTATAAAAGTGACACTCATTGGCTGATGGAAATATATAGGTAATAAAACCAAGGACTCTGATTGGTCAATAGCTAGAGTAAGCACTAGTAAGCTATAAAAACAATCGTAAAATATACATCCATCCAATTAGCCTGATGATTTTCCCCCCGAAATAAAGCAGAAACGTTTTTGTGTAGCTTACTTGCCATAAGTATATTTTCATACTACTAAGCTCTGCTCCCGGTGTGTATATGTTTAGATATTTCGATGTATAGGATTCACTCTTAAACTATTTAACCGATCATTATGAATTTTGGAACACAGCTGCTAAGCGTAAGGGTGGGTAATATGGACTATATTTACTTTGATTTAGTTTTATGTAAAGGGGGGGGGCAAAGAGGGAGTGGAGGCTTTCATGAAAATTAAGATACTTCCGATTTTTGTGAAATTAATAAATATTCCACAAATTTCAGTTTCTTTGGAAAGTTTTGAATGATTTTAGGAGGGGGGGGGGGAAATATGGGCACAACCTCCCATTTGCAAATTCAAATATTTCTGATTTGCATTAAAATTTATCAATAGTCATTTGACACCAATTAAGCAAGCTTTCTTAAATCTTAAGACCTCTTAAGTTTAAGCCTTATATTTGATACATTTTCTTAAATCAAAATCATGGAATGGATTTTGATCAAAATTGGAATAAGGATTCTAGACATAAGGTTTAGTAGCATTATCACTTGAGATAAAAGTGGTGCAAAACTGTTCTGTTCAGAGAATTAAGTTATCCATCCTTGGACGAGTATTCTTCTAATACAGGGTGGGCAAAAATAAGGGTCCTATTTTTTAAAATTCATAACTTTTTTATTTATTGATTTTTTAAATTTTTTTTTTAGAATAAGTAAAGGACCCCTTCCGAAGCAAGCATGAGCCGTATTAGCCCTAAGGAACGTACCCTCATTTAGAAAACATTATTTTTGCTTAAAAAACTCAAAACAGTGTAAAAAACAATACTTTAGTTTTTGTAAGTTTTAAGAAGTGTTTTTCGGCTAAAATTTGTTTTGTTTATTTCAAAAAATCTCGGAAGGGTCAGTCTACACACACATAAAGTTTGGTGAGTTTAACTTTTATTTTGTGGAAGTTATTCAAATTCAAGTTATTCAAATTTAAAGATAGGACCCTTATTTTGACCCACCCTGTATATATATATATATATATATATATATATATATATATATATATATATATATATATATATATATATATATATATATATATATATATATATGAAGCAATCCAACAAAAGATATAAGCGTCAACTAATATCTTATAATTAGTGAAACATCCGGATAAACACTGAAGCTCAATATACTGGATAGAGCATTAATATTATAATATAAAATGAAGTAATACAATAAGGTGTCAATCAAATTTTATTAGAATTCAAAGTTCAAGCAAAGTATCCTTAAGTCCTTAGCTCATGAGTTTTCAAAGATAATTCTTCTCTTCAGAGAACCATTACCGCAGTTATACTACTACAGGTAATAAAATTACGCTTTGAAAATATATAAAAAATGATATACACAAATACATAAAAATACATAACATCAAACATATCAACCCAAAAACATACTTTTTGTTGAATCCATACAGTCCATCCAGGTCATACATATTGAGAAGCATAATCAGGAAAGACATTACTCCAAGTTACAAACAGCAGTCCAAATACGTGTAATTGAAGGGGCTGACAAAGTTATCCAGTCCTGAAATGTGTCAATATTCAATGTTAATGATAAATAAATCAAATAATATAGAAAGTCCAATCAAAGTTCCAAAATCCCGAAATGTGCAACCCAAGTCAAATCAAAGTTCGTTGTTTAATTAGAAAACCCGTTAAATCCGAACTGAGCAAAAAAAGACTGAATCCCAATCTCAAAAGATTTGGTCATGAACTGATAAGAAAAGTGACAAATGGTAATTGTTGCAAGGAAAGATCAAATCCACAAAGCAGGAAAGTGATTCAACGAAAACATCTGTTCATATTAAAATGTTCATTTTGTTGAAACAAAACAAGAACAGATTTTTGAAATGTGTCCATTCAATCTGCATGTTATACGATGAAAATGCTATTTATATCTTAAGCATGACAGACTAAAAACAATGCTGTTTGAAACTTAAGCATGACAGACCAAAGAAAATGATATATATCAAACTTTGGCATAAAATATCATTTCAAATTTAAGCATGGCAGATCAAAGAAAATACTATTTCAGACTTAAGCATGACAGACCAAAGAAAATGTTATTTAAAAAATGTTATTAAATCTTATTTAAAACTTGAAAAATAAGTAATCTTCTCTCACCAGCGATACAACCATCGCTGGTGAGAGAAGATTACTTATTTTTTCGGTTCTGCTAGCTTAGATATATATATATATATATATATATATATATATATATATATATATATATATATATATATATATATATATATATATTATAATATAAAATGAAGTAATAAAATAAGGTGTCAATCAAATTTTATTAGAATTCAAAGTTCATGCAAAGCATCCTTAAGTCCTTAGCTCATGAGTTTTCAAAGATAATTCTTCTCTTCAGAGGACCATTACCGCAGTTATACTACTACAGGCATATGCTTCTCAACTTGTATGACCTGGATGGACTGTATGGATTCAACAAAAGTATGTTTTTGGATTGATATGTTTGATGTTATGTATTTTTATGTATTTGTGTATATCATTTTTTATATATTTTCAAAGCGTAATTTTATTACCTGTAGTAGTATAACTGCGGTAATGGTTCTCTGAAGAGAAGAATTATCTTGGAAAACTCATGAGCTAAGGACTTAAGGATACTTTGCTTGAACTTTGAATTCTAATAAAATTTGATTGACACCTTATTTTATTACTTCATTTTATATTATAATATATATATATATATATATATATATATATATATATATATATATATATATATATAAGGTTAAGACAACAAAAGATATAAGAGGCAACTAATATCTTTAATTAGTGAACATCCAGATAAAAATGAAGCTCAACATACTGGATAGAGCATTAATAGCATTAGTTAAAGTGAAAGAATAAAATAAGGTGTGAATCAAATTTTATTACAATTCAGAGTTCAATTACTTTGCTTGAACTTTGAATTGTAATAAAATTTGATTCGTACCTAATTTTATTCTTTCATTTTATCTAATGCTATATATATATATATATATATATATATATATATATATATATATATATATATATATATATATATATATATATATATATATATATATATATAGTGTGTGTTAAGGTGAAATAAATTCCAAAAGAAAATCCGGGTATGAGAGTAATGTAATAACCAGAGCAAGAATAAAATAAAATAAAGTAACACGGAATCACATAATCACCGGTGCGATAATTTATTTGACCCTACGGTCATATTCAAGCATCCAAGCAAGGCGATTACATTTTTGAATATATATATATATATATATATATATATATATATATATATATATATATATATATATATATATATATATTTGGAGAGTTTACCAAGATATTTTTTTCAAGAGAGGATTCATCGCAACTAAAAAATCTTTTATTTTATTTTATTATTTATTTTTTATTGTTCCCTACACGTGTTTCGCTACCACCAATAACTTTACAAAATAAAATAAATAGTAAAATAAAATATTTTCTGTTGTGATGAATCCTCTCTGGAAAAAATATCTTGGTAAACTCTTCAAATATACGTATAAATGCTCTGTACCCTATAATCGGAGTTCATCGAGCTTGTTTTTATTGGCCTTGTTCCAGACTTTACTGAATATTCCCAGTGAAACATCGAATTCTTATATATATATATATATATATATATATATATATATATATATATATATATATATATATAGTCTAAAGAAGCTTTGAGTTATTTTAAACAAAAAGACAAAATAAAAAAAATAAAAAAATAAAAAAAAAATAAAAAAAGAAGGAAATGCAGTTTAAATTCCCAAAGAAACTAACTAAATCCAAAATAGTGTAGACTTAACATTTGTTGGAAAATTCATAAATAAATAATATATAATAGTAAGTAAATAAAATAAAAAGGGGGATTAAGTATCTAACAGTGAAACAAAAGCAGGAGACCTTAACATAAGCATCTAATATTAACACGGGGATCTTCAGCTGTTTACCATGTAACTGTTTCGGAGATTTATACAATTCAATATATATATATATGGAAAATAAAAAAGGAAAACCAAAAAATATTATTTATGTATTCATCAACGTTTCATCTTTATTTCGAGACTTCCTCAGGATGATTGTCTGAATAAAATAACACACAAGTGCAAAATGTTTGAAAAAAATGGTAGTAGGAGGAGTAGATCTTAAAAGGCCGCTTATGAAAAGAATAAATTATGAGATACAAATAGATGTGTGAATATATATGTATATATTTAATTGTCTATATGTATGCATGCTTATATATATATATATATATATATATATATATATATATATGTGTGTGTGTAGATATCAAATATGGACATATTACCTTCTCCACGCTACATCTTGTTCTCGTCTCCTCCTTTTAGAAGGGGGTAGTTTATTGCTAATCGTCTGAGGTGTCCCTACCGGTGAATATGAATGGGGCTGCTCAGGCATTTTGTGTAGGCCATAATGTGCTAATCTTAATGTACTGGCTTTTCAAAACCACACCTGACCTTGTGTCTGACCTCTTGGAGACGAGGTAAATAAAAAATGGAATAACTTATAAAGTTGATGTGCAGTAAAACAAACAATCCCAATGATACAGGGTTGGGTCCTCACTAGGAGAATACACTTTGTTTTAATTATTTTTTTAATCACTGAAAATTACAGAATTATCCAATTGTAATAAAAGTTTCAGCATGATAGATCATTTTTCAAATTTCACATCATCGCGATTTTCAACAGAGTGAAAGTTTGGGGGAATTTAAGTTTGGACCAGATTAACACAAATGTGCAGTAACTTTTTTTATTGTTTTTTTTTGTTTTTATCTTTTAATGTGTTGTTACTGTTAAAAGCGATTCTATATACTTTTTCCCCCCACAAGATTTTAAGAAGTAAATAAAAAACTAAGGAGGCTTCTAGAGTGCTACGGAAATCATCTTTTCAGAGCTCCCCCCACCACAAGCTTTGGCTCCCCCTTGTCGAGGGTGGAGCTGAGGGTAGCACCCCCATCACCCTCATCACCATTATATAACACTTATACAAATTGTATTCTTAATCAGTCTGCAATTCCCTCTTTGACTAAAATTTGAAATCCCCCTCCCCTCCAGAAGGAGCCAAGTGGCTCTTATTTGAGAATCAGTATGCTCCCCTCTTTTACTGGATGCTCCCATCTTTATTGGGGTTAGGGTTTGCCTTCTGGATAACGTTGAAAACTGCGGTATCGGCTATGCCAAGTGCAAACCCTACCTGACAGTCATTCAGACACTAATACTATTGAGAAAAGATTAACATGTCTTTCAATCCCATATTTATTAACCGACAGCGTGACCCACAAATATACAAGCCACACCTCAAAATTATATCTAAAAAAAAGCTGTCCCATTTTTGTACAAACAGTCGCTCCTAATGACAAAAGGACGAAATTGTAAAAATACCAAACCACGTGACCGGTTTTCAAATACGTCCGCAGGTAAAATCTTTTTAAATTCGTCCTGTGAGCCGATCATGGCTTATGAAAGAATTTTAACAAGTCTACGAAAGAGACTCTTCCTCTAGCCGGTCATAAAGAGAGGTCACGACTACGATCTGCCTCCCTCAATGACTACGATGAACTTACACACATATTCACTCTGATTAAACAAAGGCAACCATATATATATACACACACACATTGCCTACACAGCTTACTGAACTTACACACACACATTCATACTTCTTACACAAACTAAACCATTTTTCTCTCTTCTACAAACAGAAGAACAATTAATTTTTCAAACTTACAGACACGAACAATTGACCCATACAAAATAACTGTCATAGTTTTTAAATTTGTATATATATATATATATATATATATATATATATATATATATATATATATATACAGGGTGAGCCAAAAGTAGGTGGACAGCATATATTGAAATGTTTGTCGAAGCGTAAGAGGCAGACTTCAAAGCTGTGTAAATCAAGAAGGAAAACAGTTTGAACAGTTGCGTTGATAAATAACATATATATATATATATATATATATATATATATATATATATATATATATATATATATATATATATACTTAGGCAGCAAGTCATTATTCAAACAAGTGTTGTTGAACGTCACGGAACTTTCTCGTTTTTAAATCTTCTTCATGAGGTTCTCAAACCGTCGAGCTATCCTTCTGGTTTCAGGTGGCAGTCTGTAGAGTATTTCCCTGATTGTTCTTAATTCGGCCATTTTTTTTCGAGCGCTTTATTTTAAAAAAGGTAATCCTGAAGACAACTAAGAAAGTCGAAAGCGCTCGAAAAAAAATGGCCGAATTAAGAACAATCGGTGAAATATTCTACGGACTGCCACCTGAAACCAGAAGTATAGCTCGACGGTTTGAGAACCTCACGAAGAAGATTTACAAACGAGAAAGTTCCGTGACGTTCCACAACGCTTGCTTGGATATATATATATATATATATATATATATATATATATATATATATATATATATATATATATATATATGTATATGTATATATATATGTATATATATATATATATGTATATATGTATATATATATGTATATATATATATATATATATATATATATATATATATATATATATATATATATATATATAACTTCTTTGTAATATAGTAGGAAATATCACAGCAGTGTTCTCGATTAATTGAGAATTAAAATTAAAAATTAAAAATTAAAAGCGTAATATTTATTTATTTTGGTACAGAAAAATTAGTACTACATTCGTACCGTCGGTTTCAAGAAGCTGAAGAGAGCCGGATGGCTAAGTCCTTCTGTGCTTTAAACCGACGGTACGAATGTTGTACTAATTTTTCTGTACCAAAATAAATAAATATATATATATACCTATCTACATCGTATTCTCTCTGCTGGACTCTTCGACACCGGACTTTTTGGCAATCGGACATTTGCTTGCACCCTGGCACAGTTTTGCCCTACGTTTCTTTCCCTACAACTTTTATTTTATTTCATTTTTTCAAATTTTAAATCTTGGCCAATGCCAACTTATCTATCCCAGCGACTTCCTCTGATGATAAGATTTTGATCTTTGAAAAGCCTGGCTTAAGGAAAATTTAACTTGAATAAATTGCCTTTTTGCGGAATATACCTTGCTTTGAACTTTTGAATTGAATTTTGATTTGGCTTTTGCTTTCTCTAATTCCTTTCCATTCTCCTTCATTATATATATATATATATATATATATATATATATATATATATATATATATATAAACATTATTCCATTAACCATGTTTTTACCTCATTCATTTCAACCATTTTTACAGTGAATTGTTAGCATGAGTCATGGTACACCGAAGACAAAATAACATCGTCTATATCTCATTCATACCAGAGAAGAGTCTATTAGACATGTGTACACAGTGTGATGATGTATGGACTGAAACCTAACCAATGAGGGTTGAGGATATGTGTTGCATGGAGAGACATGATATGACAATGATACGATGAATATGTAATGTGAGTCAAAGATCTCGGAGAAAGATTAAATCTAGACTGTATAGGAAGATGTATACAGAACGTGTGACCTCGTTGGTATGGTCACATTTGAACGAATAGATGAGAGTTTTTGGTTTAGTAGATGCAAAACAGTTGAGGTAGCAGGGTCAGTTGGAAGGAGAAAGTCAAGGAAGACATGAGTGGAAGTGATAAGGATAGATTTGCGAGAAAGGGGGATAAATAAAGACCTGGTCAGAGATAGGCTAGTTTTGTAAGTCAATTTCTAAATGACATCCAACATATGCCAGCATGTAATACGGATGTTAGACTGATGATGATGATGATGATGATGATGATGATGATGATGATGATGATGATGATGAGAGCGTATGCTACATATGAAACTGCAATTTCAACCTTCGATGAGTACAATAGCAATTCGTGTTCAATGAATCGTTTCCAATAAGTATAGTGTTTCACCCTTGACTAACCCTAAAAAGGGCTGAAGTAATCCACTTTATTGTAGACGCCCATTTTGACACTCAAAAGACTTAATTAAACCAAAGTCGTCAACTTAATGGCATCAAGTCAAACTTCAACAACTTTTTAAAAGAATTATTGTCATCAAGCAGAATGCAGATAAGCGTTTGAAATGAGATTAGAGACAATAAATTGTGTAAAGAATTGATAAACAAAAAACAAAATAGAAACGTTTTTTTTTTTTATGACTTTAGAAACTGTTATCATAGGTTTATGATAATAGTTTCTCGTAGTTAGAAACTGTTATCATAGGTTTATGATAATAGTTTCTCGTGGTTAGAAACTGTTATCATAGGTTTATGATAATAGTTTCTCGTGGTTAGAAACTCTTATCATAGGTTTATGATAATAGTTTCTCGTGGTTAGAAACTGTTATCATAGGTTTATGATAATAGTTTCTCGTAGTTAGAAACTGTTATCATAGGTTTATGATAATAGTTTCTCGTGGTTAGAAACTGTTATCATAGGTTTATGATAATAGTTTCTCGTGGTTAGAAACTCTTATCATAGGTTTATGATAATAGTTTCTCGTGGTTAGAAACTGTTATCATAGGTTTATGATAATAGTTTCTCGTGGTTAGAAACTGTTATCATAGGTTTATGATAATAGTTTCTCGTAGTTAGAAACTGTTATCATAGGTTTATGATAATAGTTTCTCGTGGTTAGAAACTGTTATCATAGGTTTATGATAATAGTTTCTCGTGGTTAGAAACTCTTATCATAGGTTTATGATAATAGTTTCTCGTGGTTAGAAACTATTATCATAGGTTTATGATAATAGTTTCTCGTGGTTAGAAACTATTATCATAGGTTTATGATAATAGTTTCTCGTGGTTAGAAACTCTTATCATAGGTTTATGATAATAGTTTCTCGTGGTTAGAAACTATTATCATAGGTTTATGATAATAGTTTCTCGTGTTTAGAAACTGTTATCATAGGTTTATGATAATAGTTTCTCGTGGTTAGAAACTGTTATCATAGGTTTATGATAATAGTTTCTCGTGGTTAGAAACTGTTATCATAGGTTTATGATAATAGTTTCTCGTGGTTAGAAACTGTTATCATAGGTTTATGATAATAGTTTCTCGTGGTTAGAAACTGTTATCATAGGTTTATGATAATAGTTTCTCGTGGTTAGAAACTGTTATCATAGGTTTATGATAATAGTTTCTCGTGGTTAGAAACTGTTATCATAGGTTTATCATAATAGTTTCTCGTGGTTAGAAACTGTTATCATAGGTTTATGATAATAGTTTCTCGTGGTTAGAAACTGTTATCATAGGTTTATGATAATAGTTTCTCGTGGTTAGAAACTGTTATCATAGGTTTATGATAATAGTTTCTCGTGGTTAGAAACTGTTATCATAGGTTTATGATAATAGTTTCTCGTGGTTAGAAACTGTTATCATAGGTTTATGATAATAGTTTCTCGTGGTTAGAAACTGTTATCATAGGTTTATGATAATAGTTTCTCGTGGTTAGAAACTGTTATCATAGGTTTATGATAATAGTTTCTCGTGGTTAGAAACTGTTATCATAGGTTTATGATAATAGTTTCTCGTAGTTAGAAACTGTTATCATAGGTTTATGATAATAGTTTCTCGTGGTTAGAAACTGTTATCATAGGTTTATGATAATAGTTTCTCGTGGTTAGAAACTGTTATCATAGGTTTATGATAATAGTTTCTCGTGGTTAGAAACTGTTATCATAGGTTTATGATAATAGTTTCTCGTGGTTAGAAACTGTTATCATAGGTTTATGATAATAGTTTCTCGTGGTTAGAAACTGTTATCATAGGTTTATGATAATAGTTTCTCGTGGTTAGAAACTGTTATCATAGGTTTATGATAATAGTTTCTCGTGGTTAGAAACTGTTATCATAGGTTTATGATAATAGTTTCTCGTAGTTAGAAACTGTTATCATAGGTTTATGATAATAGTTTCTTGTGGTTAGAAACTGTTATCATAGGTTTATGATAATAGTTTCTTGTGGTTAGAAACTGTTATCATAGGTTTATGATAATAGTTTCTCGTAGTTAGAAACTGTTATCATAGGTTTATGATAATAGTTTCTTGTGGTTAGAAACTGTTATCATAGGTTTATGATAATAGTTTCTCGTGGTTAGAAACTATTATCATAGGTTTATGATAATAGTTTCTCGTGGTTAGAAACTGTTATCATAGGTTTATGATAATAGTTTCTCGTGGTTAGAAACTGTTATCATAGGTTTATGATAATAGTTTCTCGTAGTTAGAAACTGTTATCATAGGTTTATGATAATAGTTTCTTGTGGTTAGAAACTGTTATCATAGGTTTATGATAATAGTTTCTTGTGGTTAGAAACTGTTATCATAGGTTTATGATAATAGTTTCTTGTGGTTAGAAACTGTTATCATAGGTTTATGATAATAGTTTCTCGTGGTTAGAAACTGTTATCATAGGTTTATGATAATAGTTTCTCGTGGTTAGAAACTGTTATCATAGGTTTATGATAATAGTTTCTCGTAGTTAGAAACTGTTATCATAGGTTTATGATAATAGTTTCTTGTGGTTAGAAACTGTTATCATAAGTTTATGATAATAGTTTCTCGTAGTTAGAAACTGTTATCATAGATTTATGATAATAGTTTCTTGTGGTTAGAAACTGTTATCATAGGTTTATGATAATAGTTTCTTGTGGTTAGAAACTGTTATCATAGGTTTATGATAATAGTTTCTTGTGGTTAGAAACTGTTATTATAGGTTTATGATAATAGTTTCTCGTGGTTAGAAAAGCGAAATGCTTTGACCTCGTTTTGATTAGATTTTCCAGATTTCTGTTCTCCATTTAACTTTCTTCAAATGAAATGTCTGTCTGTCTATGGGAGTTTTAAACCGCGTCCACATATCTTTATAAGAAGCTCTCTTGGTCATTTAGTCTGTCATGCTTATATAACAGTTTTGTTAGTCTGTCACGCTTCAGTTTGAAATAATAGTTTTGTCGGTCTGTCATGTTTAAGTTTAAAATCACAGTTTGTCAGTTTGTCACACTACAGTTTGAAATAACATTTTTGTCAATCTTTCACGCTTCAGTTTGGAAAAACGTCTGTTTGTCACGCTTGCTTTTGAAATAACATTTTTGTCAATCTTTCATAACATTTTTCCAATGTATTTACACATCTCTATTAGAAGTCCGATTCAGTCCTTTGGTCTGCCACGCTTTAGTTTAAAACAATATTTTTGCTGGTCTTCCACGCTTAAGTTTGAAAGAGCATTTTTAGATGTGTTCACGAATTTCTTTAAGAAGCTTTGTCAGTCCGGCCGTCTGCCACGCTTAAATTTGAAAGAGCATTTTTAGATGTGTCCACGAATTTCTTTAAGACGCTTTGTCAGTCCGGCCGTCTGCCACGCTTAAATTTGAAAGAGCATTTTTAGATGTGCCCACGAATTTCTTTAAGAAGCTTTGTCAGTCCGGCCGTCTGCCACGCTTAAATTTGAAAGAGCATTTTTAGATGTGTCCACGAATTTCTTTAAGAAGCTTTGTCAGTCCGGCCGTCTGCCACGCTTAAATTTGAAAGAGCATTTTTAGATGTGTCCACGAATTTCTTTAAGAAGCTTTGTCAGTCCGGCCGTCTGCCACGCTTAAATTTGAAAGAGCATTTTTAGATGTGTCCACGAATTTCTTTAAGAAGCTTTGTCAGTCCGGCCGTCTGCCACGCTTAAATTTGAAAGAGCATTTTTAGATGTGTCCACGAATTTCTTTAAGAAGCTTTGTCAGTCCGGCCGTCTGCCACGCTTAAATTTGAAAGAGCATTTTTAGATGTGTCCACGAATTTCTTTAAGAAGCTTTGTCAGTCCGGCCGTCTGCCACGCTTAAATTTGAAAGAGCATTTTTAGATGTGTCCACGAATTTCTTTAAGAAGCTTTGTCAGTCCGGCCGTCTGCCACGCTTAAATTTGAAAGAGCATTTTTAGATGTGTCCACGAATTTCTTTAAGAAGCTTTGTCAGTCCGGCCGTCTGCCACGCTTAAATTTGAAAGAGCATTTTATCAGCGATAACGTTGTTTGTCTGTTCGTTGGTTTATCTTATTTCTTAAATGTTCAAGTTTATCAGCTTTGAACTTTGTTTCTCTTTACACTCTTTTCACTGCTATCACTCTTACAAGTAATTTGGATTGATGAACAAATAGCTTTATTTACAAACGTTTCCCCCTTTTCTTATTCATCTTGTTTTCTTTTCATAAAATGTCATTATTAATGGGTTTGATTTCTACAGAGTACCGCCGCTAAGAGTTCATGCCTCTCAAAATCGATTAAACAAGGCCCGCTCTAAGAGACTACTCTTTATTTAAAAAGAAAAATGGTAAAATAATGGAATCCTGCAGAAATTATTTGACTCCTGATGCAATCTTCTACCGATATAAGAGTCAGATATGCCCTAAGATGGGGAGGTACCGCTGTCATATCTGTGAAGTTTGTAGAATTTGCTATATTCGGCCTACTGTTCTCATCTTGGGTGTTTTTATCACAACGTTTCGGCCGATGTAACCTCTGACTTTCTTCAGGTGTACTTTGTTGAATTCGGGAATCTGGACGGAATTTCGAACGGAACCCTTTATTAAATCCATGGGGGGTAGCATGCTCTCGTTCCATCTGCCATGACTGGGAAGAAGTCTTCAGTAATTCGTAATTCTTTGTATCGACCGCACTGAGGATTGAACCTTCAACCTTCAGATGACAGTCACAAATGTGGCGCAGTGGATATAGTACTAAGTAAAATTCAGTTCGCCTCGTTCACCATATTCTCTGGTCCTCGCATCAACAGATTACCATCTCTTTAGAAGTTTAATAAATTATGTTAATTTGATTCTTTCGATAATTAAACTTTCTAATTAATAAACTGATTGACAGTCAACAGTGTTGATATCTGTAACATCATCATCACCATCATCATCATCATCATCTCTCCTGTTTGTGTAAACTTCAGTCTAATAAAAAATCTCTTGTCTTATAGCACGTCTTTACATCTCCCTCTCTCGTTCTCGATCTTTCAATACTATTCATTTCCATTCATGCCTGTTATATATATATATATATACTAGACCACCCGTGACCCGTTGGGTCAGTTTGTTATATTAGCTATGGAATTCATGTATGTGCGTGACACTTGTGGAGAAAACAAAAAAACTATTTGATGAAATTAAATGTAATTGTTGAAAAAAGAATATAGATAGATTTCTATGCGTCGTTCTGTTTATTATAATTGTTTTTTTTTTAAATTACAGTTACTGAATTATAAGTGGTTGGCCATACTTATAGGTAAATATGCACTGAACAGGTACCATAATACTTATTATAGTTAAATTCAAATTTTTATATATAATCTTTTAAATGAAATTGTTAGTTTCAACTAACAATTTCATTTAAAAGATTAAAAAAAATGTATTATTTCTTCCCCTTCCGCTCGAAATGTAGAAGAAAAAATATTAGCGGCTGGTTGGGATCGAACTATAAACCAGTCGGGCCAAAGACAAAAATACTACGTCGCTTACCGTTGCGCTAAAGGGAAATAATTAAAATACTATGCAGAAATTAGGCTAATTAAATGTTATTAATAATCTAGGTGCGGCACGCATGCGCAGAGCGTTTGCCGGAAGCGTGACACACGTACGTACACCTTAGCGTATTAATATATAGATTGTTGTTGTTTTGTTGGTTTGTTTTTGTTTTTTAAAAGGGTTTGAAACTGCGACAGACTTTACGAAGTGCTCCCGTTGAATGTTTTTAGTCGTCAAGTAAACAAAAAAACTATTTGATGAAATTAAATGAAATTGTTTATATTAAAAGCGATATAAAAATTTCCAGAATGAAAAATTGCATGCGTTCGTTAATCGTAAGAGATTAACGGAATCGGATTAACAGATTTAAGACGATGCTATTTACGCATGCGCAACCGGATGTTGAAAACCGGAAAGCTGAAAGCTGATTGCAAACATACAAGACAATAGACTTTTAGTATTATATAGATATATATATATATATGTGTGTGTGTTTATATATATATATATATATGTTTATATATATATATATGTTTATATATATATATGTATATATGTTTATCTATATATATACACATATATATATGTATATATGTTTATATATATATATATATGTATATATGTTTATATATATATATATATATGTATATATGTTTATATATATATATATATATGTATATATGTTTATATATATATGTATATATGTTTATATATATATATATATGTATATATGTTTATATATATATATATGTATATATGTTTATATATATATATATATATATGTATATATGTTTATATATATATATATATGTATATATGTTTATATATATGTATATATGTTTATATATATATATATATATATATATATATATATATATATATATATATATATATAATGACAACAAACATAAGGACATAACATAAGGACTATGAAAGTACAGTAGGGTAAAATGAAAAAACTGCCGCTGATTACTGTACTGCAGTTTCAAACTAATAATCCTGATACGAATCTCTATTTATATAAAGTTGCAAAGTTAATTCACCGAACAGAACAGTTTTGCACCACTTTTATGTCCTCTTACGAAGGTTAAAATCAAGATATAGTGATACTAAACATTATGTCTAGAATCCTTATTCCAATTTTGATCAAAATCCATTACACGATTTTGATTCTTAAAAATGTCTCAAATTTAAGGAGTCTGAAGAAGAAATTGAAATTCAGTGAAATCTTGGTGTCTAATTACTAGGGATCAAATTTAATGCAAATCTGAAATATTTGAATTTTCAAATGAGAAGTTCTTGCCATATTATGCCGTTAAAACTCCTTTAAAATAACTAAAAGAAACTGAAATTCGTGGAATATTTATTAAATGATGTTTAATACGTAATGTTAAAATTTGACAAAAAGCGGAATTTTCATGAAGGGTTTCCACTCACTTTTGCTCCCTTTATTTTAACTAAAACTAAATTAAATATAGACCACATTACCCACCCTACAGCTGTGTTCCAAGATTCATAATGATCGACTGGTGATACCAGATCAGGCTGCCCTGTGGCTCCCTGAGACGAAATTCACCTACATTGACGTTTTTTTTTTTTTGTTTTTTTTTTTGTAAAACTTAATTATGTTCTACAAAACCAAAAACAAAAACAACAGCCCCTCTCCCTTTCTCCCTCCCCTTTTTTATTTTTATTTTTCCTACCCTACTCCCGGTCCTGGATATGACCTTAAACTACATCCGATGGTGAGATCCGGCTTACGGACTTTGGGGAATGTGGAGCCTCCTCTTAATTACCATTGCTCCCAGGTCCACCCTGACCCGGAGTGGTAGTACCTGTTAG
>OY744521.1:2574446-2579446 GCA_963556195.1 Sepiola atlantica
AACATTTTTAGCATGACAGGCAAATGTATGTGTACTCTGAACATTTTTAGCATTACAGACCAATTTTAAGTTTACTCTGTAGATTTTTAGCATAACATACCAATTGTATGTGTACTCTGTAGATTTTTAGCATGACAGATCAATTGTATGTGTACTCTGTAGATTTTTAGCATGACACACCAATTGTATATTTACTCTGTAGATTTTTAGCATGACAGACCAATTTTAAGAGTACTCTGTAGATGTTTAGCATGACAGACTAATTGTATGTGTACTCTGTAGATTTTTAGCATGACAGACAAATTGTATGTGTACTCTGTAGATTTTTAGCATGACAGACAAATTGTGTGTCTACTCTGTGGATTTTTAGCATGAAAGACCAATTTTATGTGTACTCTGTAGATTTTTAGCATGACAGATCAATTGTATGTGTACTCTGTAGATGTTTAGCATGACAGACCAATTGTATGTGTACACTTTATTTTTAGCATGACAGACCAATTGTATGTGTACTCTAGAGTTTTAGCAGGACAGACCAATTGTATGTGTACTCTGTAGATTTTAAGCATGACAGATCCATTGTATGTGTACTCTGTAGATTTTTAGCATGACAGACCAATTGTATTTGTACTGTGTAGATTTTTAGCATGACAGACCAATTGTATGTGTACTCTGTAGATTTTTAGCATGACAGACCAATTGTATGTGTACTCTGTAAATTTTTAGCATGACAGACCAATTGTATGTGTACTCTGTAGATTTTTAGCATGACAGACCAATTGTATGTGTACTCTGTAAATTTTTAGCATGACAGACCAATTGTATGTGTACTCTGTAAATTTTTAGCATGACAGACCATTTTTAAGTGTACTCTGTAGATGTTTAGCATGAAAGACCAATTGTATGTGTACTCTGTAGATTTCTAGCATGACAGACCAATTGTATATTTACTGTGTAGATTTTTAGCATGACAGACCAATTTTAAGATTACTCTGTAGATGTTTAGCATTACAGACTTATTGTATGTGTACTCTGTAGATTTTAAGCATGACAGACCAATTTTAAGAGTACTCTGTAGATGTTTAGCATGACAGACTAATTGTATGTGTACTCTGTAGATTTTTAGCATGACAGACAAATTGTATGTGTACTCTGTATATTTTTAGCATGACAGACCAATTGTATGTGTACTCTGTAGATTTTTAGCATGACAGACAAATTGTGTGTCTACTCTGTAGATTTTTAGCATGACAGACCAATTTTATGTGTACTCTGTAGATGTTTAGCATGACAGACCAATTGTATGTGTACTCTTTATTTTTAGCATGACAGACCAATTGTATGTGTACTCTAGAGTTTTAGCAGGACAGACCAATTGTATGTGTACTCTGTAGATTTTTAGCATGACAGACCAATTGTATGTGTACTCTGTAGATTTTAAGCATGACAGACCAATTGTATGTGTACTCTGTAGATTTTAAGCATGACAGATCCATTGTATGTGTACTCTGTAGATTTTTAGCATGACACACCAATTGTATGTGTACTCTGTAGATTTTTAGCATGACAGACCAATTGTATGTGTACTCTGTAAATTTTTAGCATGACAGACCATTTTTAAGTGTACTCTGTAGATGTTTAGCATGACAGACTAATTGTATGTGTACTCTGTAGATTTCTAGCATGACAGACCAATTGTATATTTACTCTGTAGATTTTTAGCATGACAGACCAATTTTAAGATTACTCTGTAGATGTTTAGCATTACAGACTAATTGTATGTGTACTCTGTAGATTTTTAGCATGACAGACCCATTGTATGTGTACTCTATATTTTTAGTATGACAGACCCATTGTATGTGTACTCTGTAGATGTTTAGCGTGACAGACCAATTGTATGTGTACTGTGTAGATTTTTAGCATGACAGACCAATTGTATGTGTACTGTGTAGATTTTTAGCGTTACAGACTAATTGTATGTGTACTCTTTAGATTATTAGCATGACAGACAAATTGTATGTGTACTCTGTAGATTTCTCGCATGACAGACTAATTGTATGTGTACTGTGTAGATGTTTAGCATGACAGACCAATTTTAAGTGTACTCTGTAGATGTTTAGCATGACAGACTAATTGTATGTGTACTCTGTAGATTTTTAGCATGACAGACCAATTTTAAGTATACTCTGTAGATTTTTTGCATGACAGACCAATTTTAAGTGTACTTTGTAGATTAAAAATAGATGAAAACCAAGAACCATCAAAATAGCAATTTATCTATAAATTAATACGATAGCGTGTGTGTTCGTGTGTCACACTTACATCAAAAGCTCTGCGCATGCGTGCCACACCTAGATTTGGAAAAGCATTCAAGTCACCTAATTTTCATAATGTTCTCAAGTATTTCCCTTTGGTGCAACGGTTAGCGACGTAGGATTTATATGTCGGTTTTTGACGTCGGCCCGAGTGGTTTATAGTTTTATCCCAACCAACCTGTAAGATTTTTTTCCTACATCGAAGGGGGGGTGGGTAGGGAGGGGACGACCGGGAAGACATATTAATACGATAGCGTGTGCGTTGTTTTGTGTGTCACGCTTACATCAAAAGCAACGACCTTCCGAATCTTTGTATGCTACTCATGAATGACCATTAATAAAGCTCAAGGAGAGACTTTCGATAAGGTTGGGATCTATTTACTCATGGACAACTTTATGTAGCCTTCTCAAGAGCAAGGTCTATGAACAGTGGAAGAGTGAAAATTTGTCCTCAGAATAATTCTACTCATGGCCAGAGAAGAGGAACTACATTCACTGGAAATATTGTATATTAAGAATAATCAACAAGAAGAAAAAATCTTGCAAAATCGTAGACTTTGCCGTTCCAGCAGACCACAGAGTGAAAAGCAAAGAAACAGAAAAACGAAGCAAATACACGGAACTAGCCAGAGAACTGAAAGGAATATGGAGCATGAAGAAAGTCAGTATAATACCAATAATCGTAGGAGCACTAGGAACAATCCCCAAAAACCTGGAAAAAAGACTGGGAGAAATTGGGATCAAAGGAATCATTGGAACTATACAAAGGACAGCAATGATCAAAACAGCTACAATCTTAAGAAAAATTATTGAATGCGGAAACTAACCCGCATAAGCTACGAAGGATCATACGGAATCGAACACAGGAAGAAAACAAAACTAACGAAAGAACACACCACAAACAAAGAAACAGAAAATGCAAGAAACATCACTTAATAAGCTCCCCCCTCCCCCCAATAAATTACAGCGGCCTCAACTAACACAACACAAAAATGGACAAATGAACAGAAATAGCAAGAAACACCATAAGCTCACCACCCCAACCCACAAAAAAATAAATAAATAAATAAAAAAATAATCAGCTCCTCTCAAAAAATAGATAAATAAAAAATAATCAGCTACCCCCCCCAAAAAAAAATAAATGAATAAAAATATTTAAAAAAATAAAAATAAAATTAAAAAAATAATAATAATAAAAAATAAAAAATATGTAAAAAAAAAAAAAAAAATGGTACCAGTCTAGGCTGACACCACACAAAATATTTGCATAGGGTCAAGGAGGATGAGAAGACCGAGGAGGACAGCAGAAACCAGACCTCCACTGGAAGTGCAGAGACTGCTGGGACCTCGGGGAGGCTTATTGCCACCCAAATCCCAGAGAAGACCAATGGTCCTTACCAGTGAGAAATCAATGGTAAACGGTTGTTGTGATACTGTGAATTTATTTGCGGTGGCTATCGAAAAGAGGTGAAGAATACTGGAAATCTGGGGAGACTTGTTGTCACTCAGACTCCAGGGAATATCGCCGGTTGTTGGTGAGCAATCACTGATGACCTGTGTGAGAACTCCTAGTGAGTAAATAATAATAATAATAATAATAATAATAATAATAATAATAATAATAATAATAATAATAATAATAATAATAAAATAATAAAATAATAAAATAATAATAATAATAATAATAATAATAATAATAATAATAATAATAATAATAATAATAATAATAATAATAATAATAATAAAAAAAAAAAAATAATAAAGTAATAATAATAATAATTGGGGAGGCTTATTGCCACCCAAATCTCAGAGAAGACCAATTTTCCTTACCAGCGAGAAATCAATGGTAAGAGGCTGTTGCGATACCGCATCGTTATCGAAAAGAGGTGAAGAATACTGGAAATCTGGGGAGACTTGTTGTCACTCAGACTCCAGGAAATACCACTGGTTGTTGTCGGTGAGCAATCGCTGACGATGATCTGCGTGAGAACTCCTAGTGAGTACAAATAATAATAATAATAATAATAGACCCTCTCCACTACCCGACAAAAAATCACTGGTTGGTACTACAGAAAATGATCATGAGGATGAAAAGGCCGAGGAGGGAAAGCACCATCCATACCTAAACTGGAAGAGCACAGAGAGTACTTGAATCTTAAGGAGACTTGTCACTCAGACTCCAGGGAATATCACCTGTTTTTACCAGTGAATGGTCGCTGGTAATCCTAATGACTAAGAAATAATAATTAAAAAGATAAAAATTAAAAACCACATTTGGGCCAACATCAGTTGATACCACGGAAAATGACCGTGGAGGGTCTGGGAGATTGGGAAGACCGAGGGGGAATAACACTAACCCTAAAACCTCAACTTGAAGGGTATCGAGACTACTGAAAACTAGAGGCGGCTTATTGTCACTCAAATTCCAAAGAAAACCACAGGCTATTATCAGCAATATATCACTAATAAATGACTGTTGAATGAATACCAAGTGAGTTACAATAATAATGGTATGGAATGGAGAGTACTGGATATCAGAGGAAACTTGCTGTCGCTCAGACTACTGGGAGAAATCCTAGTGGATAAGAAATAACAATTGCCATTGACAAACGAGGTAGTTTGTGTAAGAAAAGAGTTGGAAAAAAACTGAACAATTATTCTGAAGTGAGTTTAATTGGGGAAGGT
>OY744521.1:2584446-2631946 GCA_963556195.1 Sepiola atlantica
AGTGGATGATGCCCCAGCCCATATGTGACAACAATACTCCATGCATGGGCGGATGGTGTCTTTGTAGAGATATAGGATAATGTCAGGTGTGAAAAGTTTACTAGTATGGTAAAGGGAGCCCACCTTCTTTGCAGCAGCCCTGGCCAAGGATTTGTAACGTTGGACTCTCATGTAGGGTGTTATTTGCCATGACAATCAGTGCTTGAAGAGGTTTCTTGTAGTTATTGAAGGAAAGTAGTTTTGTCTTTGCCGCATTAAAAGTTACCATCCATTTTACCACAATCCACTACAGACTGGAGGTCATTTTCTAAGGATTCAGCCATTGCCTCAGATATGTTTATTTTTTCTTTCCTTAAGCCAGGCTTTTCAAAGATTAAAATCTTATCATCTGAGGAGTTACATAGATGGATAAGTTGGCAGGGGAATAGCCAAAATTAAAAATTTGAACAATTAAAAAAAAACAACATAAAGTAATGGAAAGTAAATGTGTGTGCGTAAAAAGGTTATCAAAATATGGAGTCTGTCCAGTTGAGAAAGTGTCTGTTGACAAAGTGTCCGGTGAAAAAAGATTTAAAGAGATTTCGTGGAGACTGTGTCAGAAATGGTTAAAATGTAGTAAATCCAACAGAATAATATTCAGTTCAACCGGCCATTTTTCAAAAAATACTTCCATGGCCTGCGAATGATAATAGTTTTTAAGGAATTGACTTTAAAATATTGTATATATTTTAAGTAGGCCGATTCACTGGCGAATGATAATAGTTTTTAAGGAATTGACTTTAAAATATTGTATATATTTTAAGTAGGCCGATTCACTGGCGAATGATAATAGTTTTTAAGGAATTGACTTTAAAATATTGTATATATTTTAAGTAGGCCGATTCACTGGCGAATGATAATAGTTTTTAAGGAACTGACTTTAAAATATTGTATATATTTTAAGTAGGCCGATTCACTGGCGAATGATAATAATACATATTTTTAATTATCATCTACAGACATATATGTTTCATCCTTACAGAATCGTCAGTGTGGAGATAACTGTCTCGCCAAACGCACGATTTAAACAGTTAACTCAAATCCAAACATCCTAACTGTTGCGGCCGTCGTAACAGCTAGGATGATTGAAGAGAAATAAAGTCCATTATGTTTTTTTATCAAGCGAACACATAGTAAACCTGCCGTATAAGGTTCAACAAATCTAATTGGATGGAACTACCCGAGATTGGATGAGAAAAACTATGTCCTTTTGTGCCCATAACATCATATTACCATTTTTATTCTTATATTTTATATATTCAATTTTGGTGGTTGAGCTCCAAGAATGTACTCAGAATTGATTGGGTTAGAGAGAAAGTAAGTAAAATGACATCAATTGAGATGCATTTTAGTAAATTTACAGTCGTTAATCCTTGAGGCACATCCGGCGATTCACGAGAATCGTTGAGGAATGCTGTGTACTCCTGCTCCAAGTCCTAAATCTCTTATTAACATTTTCATTTATAATTTTGAACTTCTATTAGTTTTATGTTATCTTATATATAAAGTAAAGTTAGTTCAGCCCCCCACCTACATCGGTGCTCGAAAACTTTGTTAACAAAAGGCACATACATAAATCTGTTCAGTTAGTGATTTCTCCCACATTTTTGTCTATGTTGTTAGAAAACAAAATGTTAATTTTGATAGCTTTCTTCGATTTTAATATCTTCTACGTCATTGTTGTTTCTTCGGCATGTTGTGTTTATTGATATCTTCTCTGAGATCCAAAAAGGAGTTTGGGAATGAATAACCACTTTTTAAATTTTTTTATTATTTTCGTTTGAATCCAGATTAATTGTTCGCTTGTGCGACACATCACAGCTGGTCCGTACCAATAACTGCTGTAATACAGTTTTTGTTTTTTGTATTAAACAAGACACCAACAAAAGAAATTGCATCTGAGACGCACACTTTATTTACACTCATTACAATTCAGAGTGTGAGTCAACTCCTTGAGTCAGGGTTACTTTACCTAAAGTCACTCTCGTGCAAGTCCATCTGACATTGTTGGAGCTCCCCGACAATAACTAGATGTTGATAAAATTAATCGTAAATTAATGTTTATTTTCACAATTAAAGAAAAGTTTATTTAATGAATAACATAAAAATTGTTTTTTAAACAAAATAAGAAACAATTACATTACACTGATCCATTCGGTGAAAAAGTAAACTATAAGATTAATAATTCAATAAATAATTAATAAATCCCTTATTCGTCACTTGGACATTGTTTAGTTCAATATCGAGAAATCCTGATTCCTTATATATGATCGTATCACAGTCACTAGTTTTCTTCGAATGTCCGGCTGGCTTGACAGGCCGAGAGCAGACTCAAGGCGTTTCCACGAATAATGGCGATAGAGAGGCGCTCGTAAAGCCAAGACATTTCGCGATTGTATACGGTGTTCCGCGTCATTAATAGACCAAGGCTGCCAAGGAAGTCGCGTGTAGCAGAGCCAATCACTCCACTCGTCTCCACAGCGATCGGTTGAAATACAAATCTGTCGAGAAGATTGGCATATTTTGAGCGCTTGCGGCTCTCTACAATAATAATAACACCGGGCGATCATTTTTAATGTTTTAACAAATACAATAGCAGAAGTTATTTATCTACCTCCCACTAAGAGCAAAGTGTAGTATCTGTTCCGATGGATACTACACCCTACAGATCGGTATTGTCTTGGCCTTCGGAGCTTGATTTACGCCCTTGTATGGGTTTGTCCTGTGCAGTTCTAGGAGGTCCACCCTCCCAGGCTTTGCCTCTCCTCTTTGGGGAGGAGTAAGTTTATTGCTTACTGCCTGAGGCACCTCTACCAAGGAATGTCGACGGGCACTGGCTTTTCAAATCCCACTTTCCGACCTTGTGTCACATCTTTGACGTCACACAGTTCTTAGCGTCGTTTTAAATTTTTTATTTCATTTTTTTTATCTCAAACTTTAACCGGAAAAGTTTCTCAAAATATAAACACTACATTTTGTTCACTTTGTTATATTCTTCATTTAAATGAGTAGAAAACATGTGCGGCTTCTTGAAGCGCATCTACAACATTTTGTGAGTGGTTATTTAGCAATTACTTCTTTTGTAATGAATTTCTTATAAAACTTATACACAAATGTGTTGCTTAGATTTACCGAAAATAAAATTGGAATTGGAAATCGATAAGATTATTTTTTTATTTTTTTTAATTTCTCAATTAATCTCGAAATAGATAACTACAAGATTCAAACACATTTTTGTTATTGAAATGTTTAATTTTCAACATGTCCACCATCAAAGGGGAATACGATTTTGTAGTTCAGAAATACTTTCAATCAATTATCCGACATTACAAGTTCGCCAAATGACTTTTCATATGTCTCCATAAAAATAAGTTTAAAGAAGTCAAATCTGGTGATCATTGAGGTGAAAATAATGTTCCTAAGTAAACTCCCTATAATTTGTAATCATGTGCATGATACACATTCACACACATACACACACATACACACACATACACACACACATACACACACATACACACACACATACACGCACACACGCGCACACATACACACACACGTACACACATACATACACATATACACCCATACACCCACACACACATACACACACATACACACACACATACATACACACATACACACACATACACGCACACATACACACACATACACACATACACGCACACACATACACCCACATACACATACACACACATACACACACATACACATACATACACAGATGCTTATAATAAAACAACTATATTTAGTTTCGTACAAAACCTCCAACCATTCGTGTTGAATATAATCCTGTTATGGTGCTAAAGTAGGTCAAAATATGTCAGCTGATTTCATCTGGATAAACATTAATCTGTCAGATGCCACAACTTTTCATTTAAGATCGAGGAAGTATTTTGAAAGACAATTTGTCAGAAAGAAAAGTTGTCTCTTTTCAAATACATTTTAAAGATGATTCGCCCAGCTTTTGTAGGACATAAAACCGCAATATTTCTATACAAAATCATCCACAAATATGGCTGACTTTGAGCTGATTTCTTCTTTGATAAGTGACTGTGATATCTGGCTTTCTCTATGGAAGACATTGTCTCCCATTTCCTTGTATCACTGTGAGAATTGAACAGTTGTCACAAAAAAAAGGTTTCTTATCAGTTTTTTACTTTATTGTTGGATAAATCTGTCTTCTTATTTCATTCTAAACATCTGCATTATCGTTGTCGATTTTCTATGTGAAAGTATACCACACCCATCCCAACCCCCATCTCCGACCCCCATCTATGATATTGGGGCCACACAAAGAGACTACTTTTTGCAAACGAAGCAATATGCTAATAATTTTTGATCACCGGAAGTCAAAAAAATTGTCCAATTTTAACATTTTCAGCATTTTATCTATTTCATGTGGAAAATAAGTTTTCAAATTTAAAACATAGTGATTATTTTGTGTACTAATATAAAAACATAGAATAAAACATACATAAAACATATTAAAACATAATTTAAAACATAGTGATTATTTTGTGTACTAATATTAAAACATAGAAGAAAACATACATAAAACAAATTAAAACATAATTTAAAACATAGTGATTTTTTGTGTACTAATATTAAAACATAGAAGAAAACATACATAAAACAAATTAAAACATAATTTAAAACATAGTGATTTTTTGTGTACTAATATTAAAACATAGAAGAAAACATACATAAAACATATTAAAACATAATTTAAAACATAGTGATTTTTTGTGTACTAATATTAAAACATAGAAGAAAACATACATAAAACAAATTAAAACATAATTTAAAACATAGTGATTTTTTGTGTACTAATATTAAAACATAGAAGAAAACATACATAAAACAAATTAAAACATAATTTAAAACATAGTGATTTTTTGTGTACTAATATTAAAACATAGAAGAAAACATACATAAAACATATTAAAACATAATTTAAAACATAGTGATTTTTTGTGTACTAATATTAAAACATAGAAGAAAACATGCATAAAACAAATTAAAACATAATTTAAAACATAGTGATTTTTGTGTACTAATATTAAAACATAGAAGAAAACATACATAAAACATATTAAAACATTATTTAAAACATAGTGATTTTTGTGTACTAATATTAAAACATAGAAGAAAACATATATAAAACATATTGAAACATAATTTAAAACAGTGATTTTTGTGTACTAATATTAAAACATAGAAGAAAACATACATAAAACATATTAAAACATAATTTAAAACGTAGTGATTTTTGTGTACTAATATTAAAACATAGAAGAAAACATACATAAAACATATTGAAACATTATTTAAAACATAGTGATTTTTTGTGTACTAATATTAAAACATAGAAGAAGACATACATAAAACAAATTAAAACCTAATTTAAAAGATAGTGTTTTTTTGTGTACTAATATTAAAACATAGAAGAAAACATACATAAAACATATTAAAACATAATTTCAAACATAGTGATTATTTTGTGTACTAATATTAAAACATAGAAGAAAACATACATAAGACATATTAAAACATAATTTCAAACATAGTGATTTTTTGTGTATTTCTCTACGTTACAATTAAATACATTTATTCATTTTTTATTTCTTAGGAGAAATATTAAAATAAGTGCAAATACATAGTTTCGGATTTCTAATACAATGTTCAATGGCAGTATGTATCTCTTTTAGTCAAACATTTCTTGGCCAAACCTAAATGACGCGTGACGCATGAGATAAAGTGTCAGTTTCTAGAGGTTGAAAGTCCAATCCTCACTACAGGCAATACTATCGAAAGGTACTGTTATGGCATGTGTTCTTCGGAATTGTCTTATATATTCCATGCTTCTTTTATTCCAGCTCGTTTGGCTCGTTGGTCTAGTAGACCAGGGGTTTTCAAACTGTGGTCCGCGGACCACAGGGGGTCCACAAGGACAAGATAGGGGGTCCGTGGATTAACTCATCACGTAAAATTCAAAGCATAAATTTCCAATGGCTGGATATTTATTTTTACTTATTAATGTTCCATAATGATAAAAACTTGCATTATCGCCCATTACATGTCAACGTGTGTATTTAAAAAATCCTGGTGTGTAATTGACAATAAAACTATTTGTAAAGTATTATTACTGTTTTCATTTATACGAAAAATTAATTTTTGAATAAAAAAATGTAATTTTGTTACATTTTGCATCAATATGCAGTATTATTAAAATTAATTAATTTATTAATTTATTTTATTATTTTATTAATTTATTTTATTATTTTATTTTATTAATTTATTTTATTAATTTTATTAATTTATTTTATTAATGTATTTGATTGATTTATTTTATTAATTAATTTAATTAATTTAATTTATTTATTTATTTATTTTATTAATTTATTTTATTAATTTTATTAATTTATTTTATTAATTTATTTTATTAATTTATTTTATTAATTTATTTTATTAATTTATTTTATTTTATTAATTTATTTTATTAATTTTATTAATTTATTTTATTAATTTATTTTATTATTTTATTTATTTTATTAATTTATTTATTAATTTATTTTATTAATTTATTTTATTAATTTTATTAATTTATTTTATTAATTTATTTTATCAATTTAATTATTTATTTTATTGATATATTAATTTAATTTATTAACTTTTTATTAATTCAATTTATTAATTTATTTAATGAATTTATTAATTGATTTTATTAATTTATTAATTTATTTTATTAATTTATTTTATTAATTTATATTAATAATTTAATTATTTATTTTATTAATTTAATTTATTAATTTATTTTATTAATTTATTAATTTATTATATTGATTTAATTTATTAATTTTATTTATTTATTTCTTTTATTAATTTATTAATTTATTTTATTAATTTATTAATTTATTTCATAACTTTATTTTATTAATTTAATTTATTAATTTATTTTATTAATTTATTAATTTATTATATTAATTTATTAATTTATTTTATCAATTTATTAATTTATTTTATTAATTTTATTTATTTATTTCTTTTATTAATTTATTAATTCATTTTATTAATTTATTAATTTATTATATTAATTTATTAATTTATTTTATCAATTTATTAATTTATTTTATTAATTTTATTTATTTATTTCTTTTATTAATTTATTAATTTATTTTATTAATTTAATTTAATTATTTATTTCATAAATTTATTTTATTAATTTAATTTATTAATTTATTTTATTAATTTATTTTATTAATTTAATTTATTAATTTATTTCATTAATTTAATTTATTAATTTATTTCATTAATTTATTTTATTAATTTATTAATTTATTTTATTAATTTAATTTATTAATTTATTAATTTATTTTATTAATTTAATTTATTAATTTTTTATTTATTTATAATTTAATATATTAATTCATTTTATTAATTTATTATATTAATTTATTTTATTAATGTATTAATTTATTTTATTAATTTATTTTATTTGAACACTTACGTCTAAAGTAAGCTTAAAACCAGTTGTTTGCGTTAATGCAAAATTAGATGTTATTTTTAGCAAAAAATTATGTATAAATTTCACAAACGTTTATAAGTGAGTCCTTAGATTAAAACCTGAAATATAAAGGGGTCCGTCTGCAAGTCTAAAAGTTTGAAAACCGCTGATCTACAGTATTAAGACTTATTTTTGGTTTTAATCTTTAATTATTTACTTTGAATTTTCTTCATTAATATTTGTCGTATATTATTGAAACTTGATAATCTACGAATCCTGTAGTAAACTCTATCAAATAAAATAGCTTTCAAATACATCGTTGCTCTGACCTGTGTCGACTTGTTAGGTTATTCATCATTGAGCAGCTGATGTATTGTCTGTGTTCATCGTTTGGAATCATTTTTTAAACAAATTGGGGATCATCTAAGTAGGATCAACCCACAGAATAAATGAGGTATTTTGGTGAGAGTGTCAAGCGTAGGGTAAAGTCAAATATATGACAAATTGTATGTCCAACGACACCATAACGAATCTGGCTTCATGCTTGAGGCAAATGTAAAATCTTTTATATGCGTTGTTTTTTTCTTTCAAATATTTGTTTGTGATTTTTTATATATTTGCTTAAATAAAATCGTTTGGAATCATTCCACTTGGTGTTCGCAATCTTTGTCTGTTCTCTCTCTGCCAATCATCTCTTTGTTGATGCTGTTATGACACCATTCACTTGATGTGGGTTCCGCCAGCTCCTCCGATGATACAAGTGTGGGATTTCATGGGAGTTGGCGTCTGAACGTGGTCCTCAGCTACATTGTCCGCAACTGCTTATTGATCCCGTAGGCGAGAATCTTTCGCAGTTGTTCTGCTTATTATTCAGGGCTTCTCTGATCACCCAGAAACATCTTAGGTGGTCCGTAGATGGGCGCACCAGTAATTAGCGAGTGGCTTGCTCACAGTTGCAAAAGTCATCGCCATTAGAAGCTGCCAGATCACATATAGATACACTTCTGGGTGAGTATTGGATTGGTTATAGTGCCAAACACTAGCTTCTACATCATTTTCCAGTAGAGCAACAGAACAGGAGGAGATAATGCCTGGGAGAATGGTCTCATGACAACAAAACAGAGGCTACACTACTGCCCCCACCCCCCCAAAAAAGGGAGAATTAATACCTATGAGGATGGTATCAGGACAACAGAACAGATACTACACTATCCCCTCCAAAATAAAAATAAAGCAGGAGGTAATTCCTGGGAGGATGATATCATAACAACCAAACAGATACTACACTACTTCCCCTGCCCCCCCAAAAAAGAGGTAATTCCTGGGAGGATGATATCATGACAACCAAACAGATACTACACTACTCCCCAAAGGAGGAAGTAATGCCTGGGAGGATGGTATCATGATAACTGAACAGATATTACACAACCCACCCTGAATTGAGTATTGCCAGATAGTACATTAGTCTGAAATAATAAACTGAATTTAGCATTAAAAGAAAGTACAAGAATATAATTAATAGAAGTAATAGTAGAGTTTGGCTTCAGACCGACAGATACCAAATCGCCATTAGTAATAGATATATTTTCAGCATTTCATTCATGAAATGAAAAAAAACCTTTCGTTATTTTAAAACTTTTCAATTTAAGAAATGTTTTTTTTTAAATCAAACTCTGAAAAAAAGAGATTTCTTGCAAGTGACTTGTTTAGTTTTAAAAAGAGAATCCCATTTTGTTTTTTTTTTCATGTGATTCAGTGCAAACCTATTTAATTAAAATGAAGTATAAGATGTTATTTTTCTACAAACTTTATCAAGGTACATTCATCAATGTCAATGACAAATTTAAAGTGTGCCAAACTTCAAAAAACCTTTCAACTTGTTTCTGGTATCTGGACAGCATATTAGATGTATGAGAATGTTAGATGTATGAGAATGTTAGATGTATGAGAATGTTAGATGTAGGCCATCTATTATCAAGTCAGACGAGATCAAAGTGACTGCTTGCCAATAGCAGAGATGGTCAAGGGTAAGATTGGATTACAAGTGGCCTTTGTAAATAAGATGCAAGTTAATTTTGTAGTCATTTCTTTTAGGGTGTATATATATATATATATATATATATATATATATATATATATATGTTATTATTATTATTGTATTTTGCATCCTCTGTGCTTTTAGGCGTATGCCTGTTTTATGCTAAATTTCTTACAATTTTTTATTCTCATCTGTCATCTCTAGAATTGATTGCTCTATTTAATATATTGAGCAACCGAAACATGTATGCACATATGTAACTAATAATGTTTGTATAAATAAAAATTTATGCTAAAGGACAGCTCTACTTGTTATTGAGCACTTTTTATAAACACTGTAGTTTCAACGGATTTACACCTACAGAAACTAATACAATACATGTACTATGTATATGAGGGTGGAAGCCCGAAACGACGTCGTCTTTAGATAGAAAATACTTTAATATTGAATTTAAAATAGTTATAGTAAATGCCCCTTTAAGATTTATAGTCTTAAAAGTAGAGCCCTGTTTGAAATTACAATATTGTTGTCATCCTGCGATGAAGCAAAGTTCCGCTCGAGCATAGAACACTGTAAATAACATGATGCTTGTCTCCGTCTCCTAATTTCAAATACTCTCTGTGGTGATTTCTCGCGGCCATGTCAGTCTGGGTGTCAGGCTCGTAATTCTAGGCTGCATCTACGAACTGCGTTCGAGCCCACACGACCGCCTAAAACCACCACTCCTGCACTGATGAGGTTGGAAGCTCGAAACGACGTCGTCTGTAGGTAAAAAACACTTTAATATTTCGTCGTCTTATGATTCATTAGCATGGCTGAACCATGTGAGATTCGACTGAAGCTCGACACTCTACCCCTAAGCCAAACCCTGCAAGTGGATGTAATGTACCGCTTTCATAGATGTCATTTATTTGTTTATTTTATGTAATGTGGATGTAATGTACCGCTTTCATAGATGTCATTTATTTGTTTATTTTATATATAGATAAAACCCAGGAAAACAGTAAATGCAGATTGTGTGGACAAAGAGACGAAACAGTAAATCACATAATAAGTAAATGCAGCAAACTAGCTCAAAAAGAATACAAGAACATACATGACTGGGTAGGAAAAGCAGTACACTGAGAACTATGCAAACGACTACATTTAGAACACGCGGACAAATGGTGCAAACATAAACCAGAGACAGAAATACTGGAAAACGAAAATCAATGAATCTTATGGGACATGGAGGTGCAAACAGATAAATTCATACAAGGAAATCGAATGTGATAATAGTCAACAAGAAGGACAAATCCTGCCAAGTTGTAGATTTTGCCGTCCCAGCAGTTCACAGAGTGAAGATGAAGGAGACGGAAAAACAAAGCAAATACACGGAACTTACCAGAGAATTGAAAGGGATATGGAGCATGAAGAAAGTCAATATAATACCAATGATCGTAGGAGCACTAGGAACAGTCCCAAAAAATCTGGAGAAAGGACTGGGAGAAATGTGAATCATGGGGATCACTGAGACCATACAAAGGACGGCAATGATGAAGACAGCTGCAATCTTAAGGAAAATCCTCGAATGTGGAAACCAACTCGCATAAGCTACGAATGGTAATCAGTCGCATGAATGTTACAACAGGAAGAAAACAAAACCACAGGAAGAACACCACCACGTGAACCCAAGAAACAGAAATTGCGAGAAACTTCATAAACTGTTGTGGACATTTTAAAATAAGACCATGTCCAAAAAATACAAACCTCTCCGAGAATCTTTCAATTTATGGAGGTCAAATAGTTGTACTGCTGAAACTTTTAATATATTTTGTTTGGTTAGTCAATTTTTGCAAGTCGAGTCAAGTATTAGTTCAAGATGATGCTTGTTTAGGGTGACCAAGTGCCAGAAAAACACTAGAGAATGGGGGGGGGGGAAATTAAGAACTCTTCTATTACTTTATTTCGGAATTCATATTTATTTATTTATTTATTTATTTCGGAATTCATATTTATTTATTTATTTATTATGCATTTTTTGTTTTAATCAATAATCTATTGTTAACTTTTTAAAAAATTGAAAGAATATATATATGAATGCATAATATGAATATAAAATATGAATATAAAATATATAATATGAATATAAAATATGAATATAAAATATATAATATGAATATAAAATATATATGAATATTCAGATAAAACTATCCTAAATAATAGGCATGATAGATCCAAAAAATATCCTTGTAAATTTATTATTTGACCATTTTTTCTGAATTCATCTATTATAAAGATCTATGACTTATATTATATTTTTAAACTGATCAGACAATTTGTAGAATATATAGAAAAAAATGTAATTATGTGACTGATTTCGTTTTTGAAACCTTTTGTGGTGAAAGATATTCCATATTTAGAAATCTTATTAATCCATGAGTATTTTTTTGAAAAAATCATCATTTGTGAACAAACGTCACAACTGCAATAGTAAAAAAATTTTTTTTTTTAAATAATTTTTGTTTTAAAAATTATTTTTTAATATTTTTTAAAAATATTTTTTAATTGTTATAAAACAACTTTTAAAAATTATTTTTAAAATAATTTTTTAAAAATTATTCTATTAAAAAAATCATCATTTGTGAATAAACGTCACAACTGCAATAGTCAAAAATGTTTTTGTTTTTTAAATCATCATTTGTGAACAAACGTCACAACTGCAATAGTCAAAAATGTTTTTGTTTTTTAAATCATCATTTGTGAACAAACGTCACAACTGCAATAGTCAAAAATGTTGGGTTTTTTAAATCATCATTTGTGAACAAACGTCACAACTGCAATAGTAAAAAATGTTGGGTTTTTTTAAATCATCATTTGTGAACAAACGTCACAACTGCAATAGTCAAAAATGTTTCTTTTTAAATCATCATTTGTGAACAAACGTCACAACTGCAATAGTCAAAAATGTTGGGTTTTTTAAATCATCATTTGTGAACAAACGTCACAACTGCAATAGTCAAAAATGTTTTTGTTTTTTAAATCATCATTTGTGAACAAACGTCACAACTGCAATAGTCAAAAATGTTGGGTTTTTTTAAATCATCATTTGTGAACAAACGTCATAACTGCAATAGTCAAAAAGACATAACAGAATTCTTTAGAAAAATGATCTTTGTGAGAAACTACTGGTGTCCTTCTACCACTTCCCCATTGAAAGTGTTTATGTCTGCTATGTTCAACAGCAAACAGCTCTTGTGCATGCCATTAAAACTACAGAAAAGAGATAATCAACTGCTCAATGCCCTCCTTTCAAAAAATCTCGTATTTCTATCGTAGAAAATGTGTTATTTATTGTCTGCAGAATCACTACTTGTGGCTGCTATATTTATGTCGTTTCATTATATTTATGTGCGGGTATTAATCGCATGAAGGGAGATACCAACATGGACTGATAACCTAGGTGTGTCCCGTTCAAATCCCGTCGGTTCCATAACACCACTTTCATATGAATGTTGGCAATCTTCATGTGGTTCTTCTTGTAAGTACCTTGAAAGAATTGGGAAAAACCAATGCCAACAAAAGAATCAATTGAATTTAATTTGTTTCAGGATTTCTATCGTAGAAAATGTGTTATGTATTGTCTGCTGGTCATCACTTTAGGTGCAGCAGATCTGGAGCAAACCGATTTGGGAACAGTTTTTATCCTATGCGTACACTGCCACACGCTGATCTATTTGGTTTTGTCATTCGTTTCAGTATCACTACTTGTGGCTGCTATATTTATGCAATTTCATTATATTTATGTGTGGACTGATAACCTAGGTGTGTCAAGTTCAAATCCCGTCGGTTCCATAACACCACTTTCATATGGATGTTGGCAATCTTCATGTGGTTCTTCCTGTAAGTACCTTGAAAGAATTGGGGAAACCAATGCCAACAAAAGAATCGATCGAATTTAATTTTTTTTTTTACTAAATCAAAAACCAGCAATCGATAATTAAATCTGTTTTTAAATTAAAAGATTTCATTTTTATTACACTACGGTGTATATCGCCAACAGGTGATGCATATTTGTCAATTTAAACAAAATTTTACTAAAACTTTTTTCACTATCAAATTGAACTGTTAAAAATTTACAAATTTTCACATTTTTACAAATTTTTATTTACTTTAACTCACCCCAAACAAGGGGCCACATTGCCAGTGAGACGTAAAGGGATACTGTGAATTAGGGGCCGTATTTATAGGGGCATCCTGGAAATGCTAATCTTTGAAATATACTTCCTGCTCTCTGTTTCCCTGACTGTACCAACATGTAGAAATTTAAATGTAATGTGAACAAACATCTTGCTGCACAACTCCCCACTTAGTTTTTTAAAATTTAAAAGATAGAATTATGTTCCTTACTCTTGGCTGTTCCTAAAGTCAAGGTCCAGTGTTTAGAATGAAAATTGATCTATCTATGCGAAAATGGAGAGCATATTAGTCTTAATGCTATAAACGATCCTCAGAATATGGTGATTTATAATTGGGGTTAGGGTTAGGGTTTGGGTTAGGGTTTGGGTTAGGGTTTGGGTTTTAGTTTAATATTTGATTGGGAAAATGTAAAAAGTGGATAAAAAGACAGTTTACACTTATAATTATCTCCCTTAGTTTTGATTGTTTCTAAAGTCAAGTTCCATTGTTTAGATCAAAATTGATAATCACAATGGAAAGCAAGTGAATCTCAAAGATTATTTTTTACTATAAATAATCCTCAAGATACAGTGATTCATAATTAGTATTGGGTTCGGGTTGGCATTGGCTGCGAAAAGTAAATGAACAGACAGACAATTTGTTTTCTTTATCTAACGATATAAAAGGAGTTGATGGCTCTTAAATATTGAGGTGGCAGATAAAATTGAATCTTTCTTTCAAAATCACTGAACCGATTTTTTTCCTTTCATCTAGAATTTTTCCCTCCCGATTTAAATGTCAGAGACAACTCCCACTATTCACCCACGTTTAGCAACGCCAATGTTTACCTAGAGACGTTATAATTAAAATATAGTTTCATGTGTATAAATACAGTCACCCCTTTATATATCGTAGAACACATTCACACACACACAAATGTTTAATTTATTGTATTTCTAACCAATGAATAAACTGGTGATACCAGATCAGGCTGCCCTGTGGCTCCCTGAGACGAAATTCACCTACATTGACGTTTTTTTTTTTTTTTTTTTTTTGTAAAACTTAATTATGTTCTACAAAACCAAAAACAAAAACAACAGCCCCTCTCCCTTTCTCCCTCCCCTTTTTTATTTTATTTTTAGAACTTGAAGCATAAGTCTTTTACTATGATGACCGGATTCGGCATTGAATGGCCCAGGAGGGGTTGATGTGCCGTAGAACAAAACTACCAAACCAAAAACGATGATTAAACATTTGAAGATATAAAGAACTTGAAGCATAAAAACTTTTACTATAATGACCAGATTCGGCATTAAATAACCCAAAAAGGGTTGATATGCCGTAAAACAAAACTACCATACCAAACCAAACCAAACCAATGAATAAACATATTTTTCATATAAGTAACTTAGATGCATATAATATGTATAGAAGAAAGAAAATAAATCGAGTTCATAGAAACAATTCGCATTTATCCATTTTAATGGGTGAAAATGTATTCGTACAATGAAAATTTCAGATTTTTAAACTATTTTTTCGATATGCGTTTCTCAACCTTTTCACCCTTGCATAACCCTACAAATAAATGACATGTCTCAAGAGACCTCTGCGCAAAAACAAAATTATATACCATATATTTCTCATAGGTCACGTGGTAACTAGTGTATATAGTTTTGCATAACTGGTTCAAGGAAAAATTGATACTTACTTGCAAAATTTGTTAGTAATATTCTATATAATAAAATAAATGAAATAAAATCGATTTTTTTCACTCCAGATTCAAACAAAATAGGAAAAAAACATCTTTACATGCTTAGCAGTTCGACTAAGCAATTAGCCTAAGTGTTTCCAGAAATTATGCATTCGTTTTTCATCCTTTCAATATTTATTATATTTCATCCGGGAAATCTGACTCTCACAAAAGAAAAATTCAAAAGAGAAAGTGGCTACCTTTTTCACTCAGTTCTATTTATGTACTCTAACTGCCATCCAAATCACCGGGTTCTTTGTTTATAAAAGTGAATTTCAGTTTACTCACCGCTAAATTTCAGATTAAGAGAATATCATTCGGCCATTCTGGCTGTTTGAAACTTATACATTTTGAGTTACCGGATTGCGTTTTAACAAAAACACGTCGCATGCCATATTTCCAATCACACATAAGTACATTTTTTACATTAGTCTTTTTATTTGTCTTCATGTCTACTTATAACTACTACTAAGCGATTATTGACACGTTGTCTCCCGAAACATGCAATTTTAAAGTTTTACACACAATGTCGGTTTTTTGTGTGTGGAAAATACGGTTACCAAGGATTTCTTAATACAACACTTTCAATACCAAATATTTACAATAAGATTTCTTCGCCGGATTTCTCCCTTGCTGACAGATAACAGAACGTCTTCCTTAACGTAAATAGGTCACTGTTATCGTTTTTTTGTTGTTTTTTTTTCTTACATAAATTATCTTCTTTCAATATGGCGTAGTTTACCTAGAACAAAACAAAACAGATTCTACTTTTTTGTGGCGATTACGTGCAAACAGCACGAAAATAAATATGCTGTGATTTAAATAGAAAAACAAAACAGATTCTACTTTTTTTGTGGCGATTACGTGCAAACAGCACGAAAATAAATATGCTGTGATTTAAATAGAAAAAAAAAGATTCTACTTTTTTGTGGTGATTACGTGCAAACAGCACGAAAATAAATATGCTGTAATTCTAATAGAAAAAAACAACAGATTCTACTTTTTGTGGCGATTACGTGCAAACAGCACGAAAATAAATATGCTGTAATTCTAATAGAAAAAAACAACAGATTCTACTTTTTGTGGCTATTACGTGTAAATAGTATGAAAATATTTCCACAAAAAAGTAATTAAAAAAAAAATACATTTCATATTTTAGACTGGGGATCACTTTAAAAACAAGTAACTTCTCTTCTTTAAATACGCCCTAATTTTGGGGGGCGATTACGTGTAAACAGAACGAAAATATATCCGCTATAAATAAATTTTTAAAAATTTGTTAAACATTTTGTTTTTAGACTAGGGATCAATTTTTTTTTAATTACCCAGAAATAAAAACAGATTCTATTTTTGCAGGGCTATTACGTGTAAACAGTATGAAAAAATATCCGCTAAAAAGAAATTAAAAAAAACATTTCAGATTTTAGACTGGGAGATCACTTTAAAAACAAGTTCGGGTATATGTTACGACGCTCAGCAGAGGCGCGAACGGGGTCCAAAAAAAAGAACGAGAAAGGGTTTAAAAACATAAATTTGCAACAAGTGAAGTTGACCTACGACGAGAATAGATATTTTCCTACTTACCTATGTAATTTGTTTTTATTTTTACGTATTATAAATGGGTTTTCATTAGATGTAAAAAAAAAATGTCTTGTTTTTTTTCCCACCGTTTTCACAAAAATAAATATGGTCGCTCCTAGTGCATTTGTTAGTAACCTCCCCCCCCCCCCAAATCGGCCATTTTGTTTTCCCCAAGTTACGGTAACAAAACTATTGATTTCTAATAAATAGCACTTCAAACGGGTTTAAAATACAAACAAATAGCACATGCAAGTTTGAAACTAACTTTTACAGCTTACAGTTACTTTTATTTGTTGTAAATTTGTTTTTTTTAGCGTTTTTACTCTGCTGAGTCTCGTAAAAGATGCCCACAAGTTTTCTTATTTAAATACACACTAGTTTACCCAGAAGAAAAAAAAAGAATTCCAATTGGGGGGGGGGGGGCGATTATGTGTAACTAGTACGAAACTACATGCGCTTAAAAGAAATTAAAAAATCCAAAAACATTTTGCGTGATCAATTTACAAATATATTTTCACTTTTAACAGAAAGTTAACTTTAAAAACAATTCTATTCTTTAGATACGGCGTATTTTACCAAGAAATAAAGAAAGATTTAATTGGGGGGGGGGGGATTACATGTAAACAGCATGAAAATATATCTGCATAAAAGGACCTACAAAAAAAAATTCAGATTTTAGGGGATTTTTAATTTCACTATTTACAATAGATGTTTCAATTAGTTTATTTAATTTCTATTCATAAAAACTATTATTGAACTATTTTTAAAAATATAGTAAAAATGTTTTTTTTAAGTATTTTCAAACGAACAACAAAAACATTGGTTATAAACAAAAAAAGATTATTTGTAAAGAAAAAATTATCAATGGTAAAAAATTTTATTTTATTATTGGTAATAAAATAATAAATTTCCAATTACAATCGTAAACAAAAAAGTTCAGGATGGGGGGTACAACTCTGACTTAGGTTTAGTGATACGATACCTCATTTCTTTTACAACTTTTCAGAAATTAAGCCCCCTATCCAGGTAAGCGAAAAGCAGCCATTTGTTTTACTACTGTGTGTAAAAAAAAAGACTTAAACAGTTTCAGCACGTTAAAAGTGTACAAGTCGGTAGATAATTAAATTCTACTTGTTTAGTATAAGTCATTTTTTTTTTTTTACAATTTCCCGACTGTTAACTATTTTTCACTTTTACCAAATGAGTAAATACTTATTTTAAAATAGGAAGAGGGCTAATGCACTTTTGACTTTTTATTTAATTTCATAGACGAGGATGAGGGCTTAGCCCCTATTTAAAACTAGAGGTGAGAGAACCTCAACCTACCCCACCCAAAGAATTAGAAAATTCGATTTTAGTTGCTTCTAAACAAATATTCTAAAAATATCGATTTTAAAATATTGAGGAGGGGGGATTTTCGTTACGGATTGTTCTTGCTAAGTGTCATATTTCCCCTGGGCAACGCCAGGACACGGGTCCTGCTAGTTCTAAATAAAATTCATAGTGTTCGTTTATCAGGAAGTTTTCATTCACATAAAAAATATTCTAAGCTAATATCATATACTTATAACATAAATGTAAACAAAACGAAAACAGATAATTGCTGCATCAGTTGATTATTTATTTATCCTTTACTGGCAACGTTGAAAAGACATCAAGCAAATTAAGAGAAAATGTGATGTGGACCAATAAATGAGCTAAGAAAATGTTACTTTCAGAAAAGCCATTAATAAAGTGAATAGACATCTTTCTCTAATGTGAAACCTGTGGTGCTTGTCTTTGCTACATAAATACTTAATTCGAGGTTGAACTTTAAATAAACACACACGGATTTCCTTCTCAAATGAGGAGACGATGTCTGTATTACAATAGGCAAGAATATATTGTGCATCTTTAATAATATTACGTCTATGAAATTAAATAAAAAGTCAAAAGTGCATTAGCTTATCTCACTTGTTCGTGCGGAACCTTTAGGGACCTTTTGCGGAACCCCTGTTTTAGAAACCCTGCTCTAGATTATTTAAGTCGAATATTCTAGAATGTTCCAATAATGTTATCAGTAGTTATTTTTAGCCTGAAAATATAAACAGAACATTCTGTAATAAATATCCATGCAAGATGGTTAATATCATGCGAAGAGGTAAAGAATTGACAAATTCGCAAAAAGAACCGGTTGTTAAACTCTGGAAAGAATATAAAAGTTACAAGAAAATCTCAAAAAACCTGAATATTCCATTTACTATCTGAATATCGATTCCATTTTCATTCATTGCAAAGTATAAAAAACGCAAAACTGTTGAAAGCCAACGACGAACAGAAGATTTCTTCAAGATTTTTGAGGAAATTAAAAATAATGTACGATGTAATCTCAGAATGATTTGCTTTCATCAGGAATCTGTCTCACTAAACGGGCAATAATGTTTTGACTGACCATCTTTTATTGGACTGTGGTTTAAACGAAAATCTATATCAATGGCAAATGATTAAAGCAGTTATGCTGGATGGATAATGCACATGGTACGAAGATGCTGCAATTCTGGTGTACGGATGTAAACTACCCCATTAAAAATAGGATTTGAAGAATAAATGAGAAATAAAATATTGCAGGGAAATAATATATAGTGAAACAATACATAAACATAAATGAATGCGGAATGCAATTCAGTTTAATCCAGCCTGGACGGTTATCCCCGTTTTTACGAGCACTGATGATAGCCTCTTTAAGAAAAATAAATGCTTCATGCATTTCGAACATGATATATATATATATATATATATATATATATATATATATATATATATATATATATTGATGGTAGGCTAAAACAATTGTATGTGAATAGAAACTGATTTCTAGTGAATTTGTGAGAATTTGTTCCCTACATAATATGAAAATATTTTTTATTACAGCTCTAATCCAACACTATTGAGCTTTGTGTTATAAAAATTGATATTTAATTTTTTTAAATTATATATATATATATATATATATATATATATATATATATATATATATATATATATATACTCGAACCTTCTTCTCTTCTTTTCGTAAGGATGTTTTGCCAGCCAGTCAAAAGAATTCTGTTGTTTATAAATTCATGTGTCAGTGTGGAGTTGACTACGTTGGCAAGACATCCCAAAGATTAGAAATGAGAATATCCCAACACATACCACGTGATATTAGCTTAAACAAGGTTTCGAGATCATCCGGGAACTTTCAGGAACAGGAATCAGCCATCGGTAATCACCTCGTTAGTACAAATAGTTGTTCTGACAACTATTCCGATGGGTGGTTTTCTGTTTTACACAGCGCCAGGTCGAACTACCGATATGACACAGCGATCGAGGCCGACGGGGATCGGGTACCCCAGTGGCGTGCTAGTATGCATCTTGGTGATGATGCTAGACCCTACATAGAACGAAGTGGAGATATAAGACTAGTACATATACTCAACACGAATCGACTATCCAGGCACGATCCGACCGGTGTCGGGCTATCTAAGAAAAGTCATGTAAAATTGTCAATTGCATTTAAATCTTACACAAGCCAAGTTTAAACAGATGGACAAAGTTTGGGCAAAATCTTTTATCACCAACGAAAAACATATGTTCAGGCGTGTCAGTACTATACTAGCCGGGCGGGCGAAGCTGATGGTCGGAGATAGCCATCTAAAGCTGTCATCAGGTCCACTCCACAGCGAGAGAGATTGTTTTTTTTGTGGAGATAAAATCTAAAAGAGAAATCCAAATTGTTCGTATCGCTAGGAGAGGCGCGCCCCTCCCCATTCACTGAGAGAGAAAGAAGGATATAGAGAAATAGGTTGAAAAAAAGAAAGGGTGTGACTATACACACTTTCAGTAAGAGAAAGGACTTTGAGTGAGAACGAAAAAGAAGATCACAGTTACACAGACAGTCAGAGCCCGGACTCAGGATAGTCCAGTCGTGTTTGGGGCACGCCGCCGATTCTCAGGCGTGCGTGGTAAGAACCATCGTTTAATGACTTAATTAGTCCAACTTATGAAAATAACCGTTGTAAATGGATACGCACACACGCACAGAGAGATCACGGAATAGATTAGCGCCAAGACATGTATCAAAAGATAGACTTTAATTCAACGTTTAAAAACAATTCTTTTATCTTTGTTAATAATTATTTCATACAAAAAGAATTCGCCAAGTTGTTTACATTATTTCTATTATTGATTTGTTCTGCTTGAATGACCTTGCCTTCACAGAGACGAGATCGACAAAGTCATCACTATTATCATCATCATCCCGACCAGAGGAAATTCCACCGAGATAATTTTTTGATTGCCACTACGACGATCGGCCAGAGAGTGTTTACGGTCTGGCAAGATCTGTTTGTAGAGAACCAGAGACGTGAGCACAGACATAGAGACACGAGTGGAGTACTATGTTATATCTGGTTCCATGACAGGATCAGAGTGGGATATCTGTTATACTTGGCACTGCGACCAGGATATCAAACACCTGTGCGTGAGTGGCCGACGACGATAACCACGGTATTGAGGCGTTAGTTATTAACAATTCTCGACCTAGCTTGTGTAGACAAAAGATTTTGAAGCATCAGTTGGAGATCTTTAATGATTCAAAGCCACCATAATGTTGAGAGATTTACTTTTTTTTCTTTTTTTTTTCTCTCAATCGTTTTCTCCAACTGAAACAATTTTTCCCCTCATATCTCATTCGATTTTCTTAGTTTTTAATTTATCATTCTGACGTTTCCTCTTAGTGGGTCAGACGATAAGGCCTTAAGGAAAATTTGAGCAATTTTCTTTTTTTTCCACCCGCCCGTTTCATTGATTAAAAAAAAAATGTTTCCTATGAAATTTATCCTACGATTTTGTTGTATGCGAAATTTACTTTATATATATATATATATATATATATATATATATATATATATATATATATAATTCTGGGTTTATATAAAGAATATATATATTTTAAGGTATATATTCCTTATTATATTATCCAAATAGTTTCAGATTACAAGCTCAATGAAGTGATGTGTGAGTGGAATGCAACCAATCAATCAATCAATATATATATATATATATATATATATATATATATATATATATATATATATATATATATATATATTGGATTTAGTTAGTATCTCAAAGTTTCTTTAGACTATATATATATATATATATATATATATATATATATACAAAAAAAATTTCCATCTATCCTAACTATATTAACATAAAAACACGTTAGGATTATTTAATTCTAATGATATACAAATTTATCGAAATACCGTATATAGGCATCTCCTACTCACGCAAACAAATCCCGATTTTGCTCATTTTTAAGTTTTTAATAAATAAATATTCTGTAATATTTCTACTTTGTATTGCCAAATTTTCTTCTACATACGCAATACTTTTATCGATAGTGCTATTATTATAATTATAAATAAAATAAGATAAAGAGATTTTATTAAAAATATGATATCGTTTTAAAACTTATTTAGAATTTCATTTTAAAGGGAGATAATTTACTTCCGTCAAATATCGCTGCGATGTCGAGAACAGATACTACATTCAAAACAAATTAGGCACAAGGCTATCAAAAGTGTGGGGAAATGGGTGCCGTTTGTCATCCTTGGTCTAAAGTAATAGATACTACACTTTGATCTTAGCCAAATGGCCACGGAACCATGAAAAATATTTTTTGTTACTAAGAATTTTAAATTAAAAAAAACAAAAAGAAGACTACAGCGTCAGTAATTGCCCCTTGAAGGGCGGATAGTTTTTGCTGGTATATATATATATATAATTATAATACACTAAGGCATTTCATATTCATATATAAGTTATCACCTTTCACAAAAATCTTTTTAAAAATTATATCATCCGATCGGGAAAGATTGAAATCGGCGATTAATCTGCTGTCGCTAAAGTAAAAAAATCCGATTTTACCCATTTTGAAATGATTTGGTACAATTTTAAATAAATAAATTTGAAAAATTTTACATTCGTTTTTGAAGAATATTCAGCTTAAAATTATTGTTATAGTAAAAAAACAGTGAATATTTATTGTTTTAAAAATAATTAAATTGCTACAATTTTAAATAAATTAAGAAAGAAGAATCATATTTGATTTAAAGAATATTGATTTAAAGGATATTTATTTAAAATATATTTATTTAAAGAATATTTATCTAAAGAATATTTATTTAAAAGATAATTATTTAAAGGATATTTATTAAAGGAATATTTATTTAAAAGATATTTATTTAAAGGATATTTATGTAAATATATTTATTTAAAAGATATTTATTTAAAAGATATTTATTTAAAGGATATTTATTAAAAGAATATTTATTTAAAGGATATTTATTAAAAGAATATTTATTTAAAGGATATTTATTTAAAGGATATTTATTAAAAGAATATTTATTTAAAGTATATTTATTTAAAGAATATTAATTTAAAGAATATTCAATTAACGGATATTTAAAGAATATTTATTTAAATGATATTTATTTAAAGGATATTTATTCAAAGGATATTTATTTTAAATATATTCATTTAAAGAATATTTATTTAAAGGATATTTATTTAAAAGATATTTATTCAAAGGATATTTATTTAAAGGATATTTATTTAAAGGATATTTATTTAAAATATATTTATTAAAAGGATATTTATTTAAAGAATTTTTTTTTTAATTATTTGAAGAATATTAATTTAAAGGATATTTATTTAAAGAATATTTATTTAAATAATATTAATTTAAGGAATATTTATTTAAAGAATATTTATTTAAAGAATATTTATTTAAAGAATATATATTTAAAGGATATTTATTTAAAGAATATTAATTTAGGGAATATTTATTTAAAGAATATTTATTTAAAGAATATATATTTAAAGGATATTTATTTAAAGAATATTAATTTAGGGAATATTTATTTAAAGAATATTTATTTAAAGAATATTTATTAAAAGGATATTTATTTAAAAGATATTTATTTAAAAGATATTTATTTTAAGGATATTTATTATAAGAATATTTATTTAAAGAATATTTATTTAAAGAATATTTATTTAAAGCATATTTATGCAAAAAATATTAATTTAAAGGATAATTATTTAAAGGATACTTATTTAAAGAATATTTATTAAAAAGAATATTGATTTAAAGAAAATTTATTGAAAGTATATTTATTTAAAAGATATTTGTTTAAAGGATATTTATTTAAAGAATATTTATTTAAAGGATATTTATTTAAAGGATATTCATTTAAAGGATATTTATTTAAAGGATATTTTTTTAAAGGATATTTGTTTAAAATATATTTATTTAAAGAATATCTATTTAAATTATATGTATTTAAAGGATATTTATTTAAAGAATATTTGTTTAAAGAATATTTATTTAAAGGATATTTGTTTAAAATATATTTATTTAAAGAATATTAATTTAAGGAATATTTATTTAAAGAATATTTATTTAAAGAATATTTATTTAAAGGATATTTATTTAAAGAATATTTATTTAAATAGTATTTATTTAAAGAATATTTATTTAAAGAATATTTATTTAAAGGATATTTATTTAAATGATATTTATTTAAAGAATATTTATTTAAAGGATATTTATTTAAAGAATATTTATTTAAAGAATATTCATTCAAAGGATATTTATTTTAAATATATTCATTTAAAGAATATTTATTTAAAGGATATTTATTAAAAGGATATTTATTTAAAGGATATTTATTTAAAAGATATTTATTAAAAGGATATTTATTTAAAGGATATTTATTTAAAATATATTTATTAAAAGGATATTTATTTAAAGGATATTTATTTAAAATATATTTATTAAAAGGATATTTATTTAAAGAATATTTTTTTTTAATTATTTGAAGAATATTTATTTAAAGGATATTTATTTAAAGAATATTTATTTAAAGGATATGTATTTAAAATAAATATATATAAAGAATATTCATTTAAAGGATATTTATTTAAAATATATTTATTTAAAGAATATTTATTTAAAAGATATTTATTTAAAGGATATTTATATAAAAAAAAATTATTTGAAGAATACTTATTTAAATTATATTCATTTAAAAGATATTTATTTAAGAAATATTCATTTAAAATATATTTATTGAAAAAATATTTATTTATAGGATATTTATTTAAAGGATATTAATTTAAAGAATATTCATTTAAAGAATATTCATTTAATGAATATTGATTTTAAATATATTTATTTTAAGGATGATTATTTAAAATATATTTATTTAAAGGATATTTATTTAAAGGATATTTATTTAAAGGATATTTATTTTAAGGATATTTATTATAAGAATATTTATTTAAAGAATATTTATTTAAAGAATATTTATTTAAAGAATATTTATTTACAGAAGATTGATTGAAAATATATTTATTTACAATATATTTATTTAAAGAATACTAATTTAAAGGATATTTATTTAAAGGATATTTATTTTAAAGAAAATTTTTTTAAAGAGTATTTATTTAAAGAATATTTATTTAAAGAATATTAATTTAAAGGATATTTATTTAAAGGATATTTATTTAAAGGATATTTATTTAAAGGATATTTATTTTAAGGATATTTATTATAAGAATATTTATTTAAAGAATATTTATTTAAAGAATATTTATTTAAAGAATATTTATTTAAAAAATATTAATTTAAAAGATAGTTATTTAAAGGATATTTATTTAAAAGATTATTTATTTAAATAATATTTATTTAAAGAATATTTATTTAAAGAAAATTTATTGAAAGTATATTTATTTAAAAGATATTTGTTTAAAAAATATTTATTTAAAGAATATTTATTTAAAGGATATTTATTTAAAGGATATTAATTAAAAGAATATTCATTAAAAGGATATTCATTTAAAGGATATTTATTTGAAGGATATTTATTTAAAGGATATTTGTTTAAAATATATTTATTTAAAGAATATCTATTTAAATTATATTTATTTAAAGAATATTTATTTAAAGAATATTAATTTAAGGAATATTTATTTAAAGAATATTTATTTAAAGAATATTTATTTAAAGAATATATATTTAAAGGATATTTATTTAAAGAATATTAATTTAAGGAATATTTATTTAAAGAATATTTATTTAAAGAATATTTATTAAAAGGATATTTATTTAAAGGATATTTATTTAAAGGATATTTATTTTAAGAATATTTATTTAAAGAATATTTATTTAAAGAATATTTATTTAAAGAATATTTATTTAAAGCATATTTATGCAAAAAATATTAATTTAAAGGATAGTTATTTAAAGGATATTTATTTAAAGAATATTTATGAAAAGAATATTGATTTAAAGAAAATTTATTGAAAGTATATTTATTTAAAAGATATTTGTTTAAAGGATATTTATTTAAAGAATATTTATTTAAAGGATATTTATTTAAAGGATATTCATTTAAAGGATATTTATTTGAAGGATATTTTTTTAAAGGATATTTGTTTAAAATATATTTATTTAAAGAATATCTATTTAAATTATATTTATTTAAAGGATATTTATTTAAAGAATATTTCTTTAAAGAATATGTATTTAAAGGATATTTGTTTAAAATATATTTATTTAAAGAATATTAATTTAAGGAATATTTATTTAAAGAATATTTATTTAAAGAATATTTATTTAAAGGATATTTATTTAAAGAATATTTATTTAAATAGTATTTATTTAAAGAATATTTATTTAAAGAATATTAATTTAAAGGATATTTATTTAAATGATATTTATTTAAAGAATATTTATTTAAAGGATATTTATTTAAAATATATTTATTTAAAGAATATCTATTTAAAGAATATTCATTTAAAGAATATTTATTTAAAAGAAAATTTATTCAAAGAATATTTATTTAAAGGATATTTATTTAAAGGATATTTATTTTAAGGATATTTATTTTAAGGATATTTATTTAAAGAATATTTATTTAAAGAACATTTATGCAAAAATATGTATTTAAAGGATATTTATTTAAAGGATATCTATTTAAAGAATATTTATTTAAAAGATATTTATTTAAAGAATATCTATTTAAAGAATATTTATTTAAAGAATATTTATTTAAAGAATATTCATTTAAAGAATATTTATTTAAAGAATATTCATTTAAAGAATATTTAGCTGACAATGACAATTATTTTTACAATCTTATATAATTTTTATGGAAGAAGAAAGAGTATTTTTTTCTTAATAGTATTGACCCTGACAGACATGTATTATTTCAAAAGGAATATTATTATTGACAGTCAAGTAGACAGATTGGCGTAGAAAGCACCATGGAATTTCCACAGGATTCCGGTAGTATCCATATAATAGCCTCAAGAGTGAAAAAATGCAATGAGTTAAGAAATCTTATCTTTGTATAATGAGAATGCCAGACTTATTCTACTGGAATGTCATCGTATCGGGCAAGAGAATTGGAGTTGTATGTCTAAGTGCAAAATAATTAACCAAAGTTCAAATTCAGAATAAAGACAATAAGAGATTGGTAAATATACAATCTTCTTTCTCTGTTGCTTAAGCCTTAGCTATGTCCAGTAAATAAACTTACAAAACTGGGATACAAAAATTCAAGTCCGACACAAAACTCTTCACCACCGCAAAGGTCTGTTGTTATTTTTTTTAACATAGTTCCCCCCAAACAAGGCAAGTTGCCACTGTAGACGTAAGGGGCTACTAAGATTTAGAGTGAAAATTTTGGGAGTCATCCTAAATTGGGAGCTGTGCAGCGAGATGCTTGTTCACATTAGTTTTAAATTTCTGCATGTCGGTACAGTCGGGGAAACAGGGGGCAAGGAGGGAGTTCCAAAGTCCGGCAGAAGGAGGAAAGAAGCTATTGGCGTAGAAGGCTCTCTGGCATCTGGGGACCTCCACAGTGAATCGATCGGATTTGGCTGATTGTCGGGTTGGTCGCAGGGGTATTTATGTCGAGGGGTCACCAGAGCAACAAGTTCATCAGAGCACATTCCATTGAAGTACTTGTAAAACAAGCACAAGAATGCAACATTGTGGCGATGGGACAGGGGCTGGAGCTTGGTGGATAGTGAGGGACCTATTAGATTAGAGGCTCTTTTTTGGACCTTGTCTAAGAAGGAGAGACTAGTGGATTGTGCACCAGCCCAGATGTGGCAACAATACTCCATGCATGGGCGGATGGTGGCTTTGTAGAGATATAGGATAATGTCAGGTGTGAGGAGTTTTCTAGCACCGTAGAGGGAGCCTCTACTTACTAATGTCTGTTTTGTCTGCATTTTTTTCCTTCATTCCTTCCAAAATGGCAGATTTTGTTGACTTGTTCGTATATATTAGTTTGGATCCAAACAGAACAAATCTAATATAAAAAGTAAAGTCGGTCTCTTTATCGATTTTCTCATCGATAACTTTCTTCTTACAAAATTAATATTTGATTCTGGTTCAGCCGTTCTTTTGGTGTGAATCGTTACAAGATGTTGTTAAGAAGAAGAAAATGTAATTAGATTCGGTCATTTCATTCCGACATTTACTTCCAACTCCGTCAAAGTATTTTCTGGAAAAAATTCAAATCTTTGACCGGGTCGGAATTATTTTCATACTGACACCATCTTAAAAAAAGAGACACATTAGAAAAGACATGACAGAGTCCAGTTGTGGAACCCACAAGAGCTTGGAATTTGTCAACGTTTTACCTACTGGTATAGGATGACTCAAGTCAAAGTCAAGGCAAGGGGATGTGTTAAATTTTGGGAGTGGCTCTCAGAATTCTTCAAAAACATTTAAAATTTGGGAATCTTGTTGAATTTGTGTCTGATATCTATTGTTCAAATTTCATGAAAGTTGAAGATATCTAAATTTTCGATCGCCCTTTATGCTCCCCCACAATTTGGGGAATCTTCCTTAATTGGTCTATAGTTAATATTTCATGCAAATTGAGTATATTTAAATTTTCAGAGTGGTGGGGGGGGGGGGGGTTGAATGCTGTCACTTTTATGGCTCCTCAAAATATATGCAAACTATGACTAAAAGAACCCCAGTAACCTGCTGATTACAAATATGTCATTCGTTCCGCTTGGAGATCAGCCATTGAAAACTGATGCCTGGAGAAACACACACACACACACACACACATCTTTGCGACATAGATTTTCAATTTTCAAGTGATAAATAAATAGGATGTCCAATGCCAATGAAGACCTCACGATATTATCGTAATAAACCTTAATACAAAATGTATACTACGATTGTAATCCGCCTAAAATTTTACTTAAGAAAAGTTGTGCTTAATCTTAGTATAGGGTTTTGTTTTCAATTGCATTGCTGAACATAGAGAGACAGAGATACCAACAATAGTATAGATTATTATTATTTGTACTCACTAGGAGTTCTCACACGGATCATCGTCAGTGATTTCTCACCGACAACAACCAATGGTATTTCCTGGAGTCTGAGTGACAACAAGCCTTCCCAGATTTCCAATATTCTTCACTTCTTTTCGATAACCACCGCAAATAACCTTGCGGTATCACAATAGCTTCTTACCATTGATTTCTCGCTGCTAAAGACCATTGGTTTCCTCTGGGATTTGGACGGCAATAAGCCTCCCCAAGGTCCCAACATTCTCCGCACTCTTCCAGTGGAGGTCTGGTTTGTGCTGTCCCTCCTCGGTCTTATCCCTCTCGATCCACTACAAATATTTTGTTTGGTGTCAGCCTAGGCCGGCACCATTTTTTTTGGGGGGGTGAGCTTATGGTGCTTCTTGTAATTTCTGTTCCTTGGTTCATTTTAGTGTGGTATTATATGAAGCCGGTATTATTATTATTATTATTATTATTATTATTATTATTATTATAAGTCTGAATATTATGTCTAAATTGTGACAAAGATAATGATTACAGTTTGTTAGTTATATAAAAAAAAAGGCGCCAATTTTCAATGAACCACTTAAATGATTTGCATATCGCATTTGAGTATCTGTTTCTCAACATCCAATCAGGTTCAAAGCAGTTTGATCTATGCTCGTCCATAAAAGCCAGTGTTTTCTAGCGTTTCAAAAAATAAAGGGCGTATCTGAGACCAATCATCTCCGATAGGGTCAACTTAGCGAGGAGAGTATAATGCTGAAAGACACGAAATGCCCTGGTGGCCCAAGCAAAAATACATCAATGACGATTCCCTTCAGTGCCCCAGTTAAGAGTGTGAACAAGAAGTATAGCAGAAACCAGAGTTAAATAAAAATAAAAATAAAAAAAAAAAACAGAGTTAAATAAAAAAAATAAAAAAATTTTAAAAAAAAACAGAGTTAAATAAAAAAAAAAATTAAAAAAAAAAAACAGAGTTAAAAAAAAAAATTTAAAAATTTAAAAAAAAAAACAGAGTTAAATAAAAAAAATAAAAAATTTAAAAAAAAAAAAAAATTTAAATAAAAATAAAAATATAAAATTAAAAAAAAAAACAGAGTTAAATAAAAAAAAATAAAAAAATTTTAAAAAAAACAGAGTTAAATAAAAAATTTTAAAAAAAAACCAGAGTTAAAAAAAAAAAATTTTTTTAATAAATAAATAAATTAAAAAAAAACTGTAAGTTTGATCTGTTTGTAGCGAATGAAAAAAAAATCTGATTTGAACTAAACGGACAGCAGAAGAGACATTTTCCTTGCACTATTAAGAGGTAAATGAACAGGTTTCTCTCATCTTTTTGCAAATTACATTCATCTATTCTACTACACCTTCTCTTAGGTAATCATTTTTCGCCAAGGTCAAGTATCCTTGTTCAGACAAGTATCGTCACTGACATAGTCCTGTGTGTCTGTGTCAAGTATCTCCATGGCAATAGATCAGTACTTAGAAATTCAAAGTAACTCAGGCTAATGTTGCTAATTGTTGTTTGAGATGGTAATCCAGTGTTGGTTGCCTCTGCTTAAAATGACTGTTAGAATCATCAGTCAAATTTCTTTGGTGGGGTAGGGGGGGGGGGGGGTCATTCAATCAGATGCACTTTTAATTAATTCGATAAATAGCAGGTTACATAGTAAGCAGACAACATTCAGGAACTTTTACAGAAATATCGAAATGAATAAATGCAAAAGTTTTTTCGAAATATCACAACTATATTAAAATCAAAACCCATTAGTCTTATTTAATTCTCATGTTTATTTACCTCCTCTCCAGGAGGTTAGGCACAAGGACAGTTTTATCTTACTCCCACAAGGTAAGATGTGACCCAAGGTCGGGTCGGGAGAGTGGGGCTTGAAAAGCCAGCGCCCGAGAAGGTGAACACTCTGGCCATTAAAAATTGACTGAGCAGCCCCGTCGGCATTCCCCGGTAGGGGCGCCTCAGGCAGTAAGCAATAAACTTACTCCTCCCCAAAGAGGGGAGGCAAAGCCTGGGAGGGTGGACCTCCTAGAACTGCACAGGACAGACCCATAGACCGGCGTAAATCAAGTCCCGAAGGCCAAGACGATACCAGTTTATGGTGTGTAGTATCCATCGGAACAGATACTACACTTTGATCCCGGAAAGGCGGTTATTTATCTTTCTCCCACAAGGTAAGATGTGACACAAGGTCGGGAAAGTGGGATTTGAAAAGCCAGCGCCAGAGAGGTGAGCACTCTGGCCATTAAAAATTGCCTAGGCAGCCCCGTCGGCATTCCCCGGTAGGGGCGCCTCAGGCAGTAAGCAATAAACTTACTCCTCCCCAAAGAGGGGAGGCAATTCCCGACCCAAGGTCGGGTATTATTTACCTCCTCTTCAGGAGGTTAGGCACAAGGACAGTTTTATCTTACTCCCACAAGGTAAGATGTGACCCAAGGTCGGGTCGGGAAAGTGGGACTTGAAAAGACAGCGCCCGAGAATGTATTTAGGCAAATACATTCCGCGGGAACATTTATTTCTATATTAAATAAAAATTACATCCTTTGGAATGTATTTACCTTAGGCATGACGCCCGCTATGGAAGGGGGGAAGGGGAGGGGGTTGGGGATAACTGAGACAAGCTTTTGACCTTTTTTATTTACAACAATTTTCAAAAAAAAATGAACACATTTTTTATTAAAAAATAAAAATGACAAAAAACAGAAAAAACATTTGCTGACTCTAAACTAGATCCTTGCACCAAAATACCGCATTCACTCTGTAGGTAGATCCCTACTTAAAATATCCCCAAAAATCAACGTTGTAAAAAATGAATTATCGTGGGAGTGGGATAAAATATTAAAAACACCCAAAAAGAAAGAAAAATAAAGAACCAAATAAAATAAGCCAGCACCCGAGGGGAGGCAAAGCCTGGGAGTGTGGACGTCCTAGAACTGCACAGGACCGACCCATAGACCGGTGTAAATCAAGCCCCAGAGGCCAAGACAATACCAGTTTATGGGATGTAGTATCTTTATTTAGATAAAAGAAACGGTTAGAGCAAATATTTAAAAAAAATTTTAAAAAACAATGCATGAAAATGTTCCTAGGCCCGAATCGTTATGGGAGGGGGGTTCGTTGGTCATACCATTGGTCTACGTGCACTTTGCCCTTAGCTAGACTCTCACCAAAATACTTCATTCTCTCTGTGGGTTGGATCTACTTAGGTGTTCCCCAATTTGTATAAAAAAATTTTATTGGAAAAAATTCATCGTGGGGGAGTGGGACAATATTTACAGAAGTTTTATACAGGATTAGTAGTGGCCATGCCCCCCCCCCGACCCTCTGCTAAGTGATAGACTGTCCACTGTTTTCCGGGTGATCCGAAAGCAAGCAGATCGGTCTCTAATTGGAGTAGGGATTAAGGAGGGCAGTCAAAAAATAAATTGAGTCTGGATGGGATGTGGGGAATGGATGGTGGTGTCCTCCAAGATATAGGGTGACATAGGGCAAAAACAAAGTGTAGGGAGTGGGCATCTTTGGAGGCTCTCTAGTACCAAAAACCAAAAACAGGGTCAGAACGCAATCACTCTACTAGCTAAGGGTGTTTGTTGAAGAAAGATTGAGGGGTGGGTTCCGTAGAACCCAGGACCGCGTGTGCCATGCCTAAGCAGGGAACATGTGTTCATACCTGTCGCCTCGACGGATACACAAGCTAGTGTCGTGCACCCACCTCCTATCGAACTCCGTGCGATATAATCTCCTCCAATCGCATCTGATCTTCACTCTGAGCTGGTGCTTAAAGTAGACGATCAGATCTCGATCGGAAACAGATTCAACCCCATGGACCTCGTCAAGACGTGAAACCCACGTCACAATTCTCGCTACGGCTAGGACGGTTAGAAAAACCATTCTTTTCTCCCTAGGTCACGGAGGGGCTACGTTGTGGAGAACCAATGCTTCATTCAGGGGCATAGGATGCTCGGCATAGATGCGAGCCGTTACCTCTCCGACATACTCCCAGAGTCGCCGAAGTTTGCTTCACGCGAAAAAGGCGTGCTCGGCCGTTTCTCTTTCGCGGTCATCGCAGCTCTGGCAGTAAGGATCCGTCCTCACTCCATCTCTGGTGAGCTTGTCGTAAAGGGGCAGCGCGTCCCGGACCAGTCGCCAGGTCAGAGAGTACTCAGAGTTGTTGAGCTAACTCTGGCCTGGCGCCCAACTCCACTGAGAGCAGATCTCCTCCTCCGACTATTCCAGCCGCTCCCCAAGCGGATCCGAAGCGGACCTCTTCACTAACTCCCGATATAGACTTTCCCTCGGCTGTGTAAGAGCCCTGGGCCCCGGCAGCGCCTTAAGCGCGGCTCGGCATTCGATGAGGAATTTCGGTTCTCCCCTCGGTCTACGACGGGCTTCGACCTCGGGGGCGGGTATGAGGCCGGGGAAGGCTTCCCAGACCGCAGGGACCCAAGGAAAATCATCTGTCAAAGAGTGACTCAGAAAAGCCAATCTTTTGGCGTGTCTATGACTTGCCAGATCCGGCATTGCCAGGCCCCCCTCGCTCGGACGTTGAGTACAGACCTGTCTGCGGACATATGGTTTCCCTCTCTTCCAGAGAAGCGAGAACAGCAGGCGGGTGAAAACCAAAAGGCAATCCGCAGGTAGGGGTAGTACAGCCAGTCAGTAAAGGATGAGAGGAAAGACGTAAGTGGCGCACACCTCGGCTCTACTCTTTAAGGAAAGTTTCCTTCGAATCCAAATCGCGACCGACGATTCGACTTTTGACTGTACTTCCGATCAATTCTTTTCCAGCTGGAGGCCCGGTCCGAACCAGATGCCAAGGATCCGGACCGGGCCATCCGACCAGCTGCAAAAAATCTGGTAGTGCAGCTTCGCCGCTCCAGGCACCCAACTGCAGGCCGGTGGACTTGCTGCGATTGATTACGGCCCCTGTAACTTCTTCATACCGGGCGAGCGCTTTAACCACCGTTCTCACGTCAGTGCGGCTCGACACGAACACGGTGACATCATCGGCAAACGCGGAAACCTTGGCACGCCTTCCGCCAGGTATAGCGATCCTGCGCAGGGCTGGTCTCGTAGCCTCGTCCCTTAATTTGCAGAGGAAAGGCTCCAACGCCAGGACATAAAGCAGGGGCGACAGTGGACATCCCTGACGCACCGACCAAGAGACAGCAAAAGACTCCGAAAGCTTACCGTTGACTTGCATCGCCGCCGTCGGCAGACGATACAGGATGGAGATCCACTTGCGGAAGTCCGGATTAAAATCGGCGGCCTCAAGAACAGATTCCAGAAAACGATGGTCTACCCTATCGAAAGCCTTGCACTAATCCAAATTGATCAGCGCGGCCTCTGTGTCGTCTTCTACACCCTCTATGATCGTGCGAATCAGATGCAGGCCGTTTTGAATCGATCTCTCTTTCACAGCAAAGTTCTGATCTGGTTCGACCAAGTCGGCGACAACGGTCTGCAGGCGGTTCGCAAGAACTCTTGCCAAAATCTTTAACTCTGTGTTTAGCAGAGTTATGGGCCTATAGTCATCTAAATCTTCCCCACCATGCCGATCCTTTTTCTTCAACAATGTGATCACACCCTTGGTAACCTGTCCAGGGATGAAACCCTGGGCAAACCAATGGTTGAACACATCCTTCAGAAGAGGGACCAACATGGGCGACAGCCTCAAGTAGAATTCGTAGGGCAGACCATCGAGTCCCGGAGATTTGTTCCGGCCGACCTGCTTCAACGCAGTAATGATCTCGTGCTCCGTAACCATACCATCACAGCCAGCCGCTCGGGCCGCCTCCAGGCGGGGCGAATCGGCTAAATAGCTGTCGAACTCCTCGACGCGGAGTCTGGGCAGTCGGGTGAAGCGCTCCTCCAAATGCTCCTGGAATCCCTCGCAGATCTCACGAGACGACGCGAGGGTATCTCCTTCCAGGTTTTTGACTTTCCGAATATAGCTATCCGAACCACGTCGTAAGGCAGCCTTACGCTCAACAGCGTCAACGTTCACGAGAACTTGCTTAATCATTGATATAGCCTGCCCCTTCGATACCAGAGTGCAGGAGAAAGAACACGATAAATAAATAAATATCAAGACCTAAAATGCGAATTAGTTAGACTATGGAAATGTAAAGAAGTAAAGGTGCTTCCCGTTGTAATTGGAACGCTTGGAACCTTAACAAAAAGCCACCATAAATGGCTTAAACAGATTGACGAGACAATTTCTTTTCCAATTCTGCAAAAGGCTTGCCTGTTGGGAACAGCGAAAGTGTTAAGGTACAGCTTGAATCTTTAAAGTCAATGTTCAAAAAAAGAAAACTCCAACTAAAAACATCCAAAAGTTTAGACTACTATGAAATAATAATAATAGCTACAATCCTGAGAAATGTCCTCGAATGCGGAAACCAACCCACATAAGCAACGAATGGAGAACAAACACATGGAAGCACAAAACAACAGAACCGGGGAAAATACAACCGCACGAGAGAGGCGCAAGCATAGGCTGACGCCACGAAAATTATGGACAGAGGGCCGATGAGGGAAAGCGCAAAACCAGACCTCCACTGGAAGAGCGCGGACAGCTCTGGGACCTTGAGAAGGCTTGTTGCCACTCGGGGCCCCAGAGGGGACCAATGGCTCTTATCAGCGGGAAATCGTTGGTTGGTGGCTGTTGCGATTACCGCAAGATCATCAGCGGTGATGAACGAAAAGAGGTGGAGCATACTGGAGGCCTGAGGAGACTTGTTGTCACTCGGACTCCAGGGAATACCACAGGTTGTCGGCAGTGGGTGACCACTGACGATGACCAGTGTGATAACTCCTAGTGAGTAAATAATAATAATAAGAAGAAGAAGAAGAAGAAGAAGAAGAAGAAGAAGAAGAATTAATGGTGTCTCTGTCTATCTGCTCAAGGATGTAATTGATAACAAAGCCCTCTACTAAGATCAAACGCAACTTTTCTCGGGTAAATCCAATGGTAATATTAATTTTGTTTATTATGATGATATTAATTTTTTTATTATGATAATATTGAGAGGTCTACGTTGGCGTTGGACATCCTTTTATAACTCAAAAATTGAAAAGTATCGAAATTAAAAACTAAAAATGGTAATATGGGGTTTAGAAATGAGAGCAAGCATACACAGGTATCATTATTTATTCCCGGGCAATGCCGGGTCTGCCTGCTAGTCTATTATAAATATCTGTAAGGAGAAATGTCTGTATGTCCCAACCTTTTATCACTAGAACTAAACTGACACTTGTTTCAACTCCTTTCAATGCTATCATTATTCTTCACAATATAATAATAATATAGACACCGATATTTTGTCTGTATGTCCCCACTTATCACAAGAAGAAAACTGACATCCATTTTGACTTGCTTTATTTTCAACATTTGAATATACACACCGAAATTAGAATCTACAGCAGAGGGGCTGATATTTTATTTGCATAAATTTGCATAAAGGTGTTTCATCTGAGGGTTAATATATAAAGTCGTTGTATTACAAAACTAATTTATGTTCCACAAGTTTTTAGATGAGGATTGATAATTTGGATTATTCGGACTACTATTTTCATCTTGGGTTTTATTCCCACAACGTTTCGACCGATGTAACCTTCGACCTTCTTCAGGTTCATCTTATCGAACTCGGGAATATTTATGCCGAACACGATAATCTATATGGACTTTCGATGTGAACTCTTTATTTAATCCACTGGAGTAGTTTGTTCTTATTCCATCAGCCATCACCAGGTAGAAGTCTTAAATATAGTCGTTGTATTACAGAAATATTCTTCTTCTTTTTTTTTGGGGGGGGGGGGGGTATTTAAAAATAATAATATTCATAAAATATGGTCTCTAATATTTATTTATTTATTTTATTCTCTAATGTAAATAACTGCAACACTTCATATTACGCCAGATTAAACTAGCGCAAGGCACATCGCACATTTCAGGGAGAGGATCTTAAAAAACAACTTTAGTGTTAACAACATGAAAAAAAAAATATTGTTTAATTAACGCATTTTATCATTTGTTATTCGACTTTGATCATCATAAGAGCATTTTAAGAGATAAAGATAAATGTCATGTGATCTAAAATTTATAAGTGACAATTTCTTAATTTTGCATTGGAGAACTTGTTTGATGTTAGATTATTGTCTGTCATCGACAACACTCGCGTCTTTGGGAGTGTACTAAAATCCACACTGGTAATTAATAAAGGTTATAAGTGACGAGGGGGAGAAAAATAGGTAAAAATGTGAATGTCGAATGAAGGATTGAGAATGGGTCACCATTTAACAAGTGCTAAATTCACTAGCAATAATTTGTGAATGACAAAGACAGGGTTACCGAATAAAAAATATTTATATCAATAAAAATTTACAATGGTGTCAAAGATATTTTGAATGAGTAAATTGTTCGTTTTTTTTTTTGGGGGGGGGGGCGATTATGAAATTTCTTGCAGTTTCTGTTCCTTGGTTCATGTGGTGATGTTTTTTCCTGTGGTTTTGTTTTCTTCCTATTTTAACTTCCATGTGACTAGTTACCGTTCGTAGCTTATGCGAGTTGGTTTCCACATTCGAGGATTTTCCTTAAGATTGCAGCTGTCTTCATCATTGCCGTCCTTTGTATGGTCTCAGTGATCCCCTTGATTCCAATTTCTCCCAGTCCTTTTTCCAGTTTTTTGGGGACTGTTCCTAGTGCTCCTACGATTATTGGTATTATACTGACTTTTTTCATGCTCGATATCCCTTTCAATTCTCTGGTAAGTTCTGTGATTTGTATTAATTATTATTATTATTAATTAATTATTATTATTATTAATTAATTAATATTATTATTAATTTATTATTATTATCATTCTTCTTATTATTATTATTATTAATTAATTATTATTAATTAATTAATATCATTATTAATTTATTATTATTATCATTCTTCTTATTATTATTATTATTAATTTATTATTATTATCATTCTTCTTATTATTATTATTATTAATTAAGCAATATTATTATTACTTTATTATTATTATCATTCTTCTTCTTCTTATTATTATTATTATTATTATTATTATTTAATTATTATTAATTTATTATTATTATCATTCTTATTATTATTATTATTAATTAATCAATATTATTATTACTTTATTATTATTATCATTATTATTATTATTATTATTAATTAATTAATATTATTATTAATTTATTATTATTATCATTCTTATTATTATTATTATTAATTAATTAATATTATTATTAATTTATTATTATTATCATTCTTATTATTATTATTATTATTATTAATTAATTAATTAATTAATATTATTAATTTATTATTTTCATCATTCTTCTTCTTATTCTTATTATTATTATTATTATTATTATTAATCTTCTTGTCTCATGTTTGAGGTTGTACGTTTTGTGAATAATTTCCAACTTTCCTGCCTGTTGCCATTTCGCTTGCGTCGCCCACCAGGATCAGGTCGTCATCAACTGATTCGCTTCATTTCTTAAGCGACCTACCACATGGAGCCATTGACGTAAATGTGGGACACACTTTGGAACGTTTCGGATGACTGATGACAGGCGACGTGTCATCCGAAATGCTCCAAACTGTGTCCCACATTGACGTCGATGGCCCAGAGATAGTATTTGTTTATTTACGATAAAAAAAATAAAATTAAAAAAATAAAACTGATTCAAAAAGTATTTTTTCAATAAAACAGCGGCAAAACTGTAACTGCACACCCTTCGCTAATTTATAAAAAACAAAAAATGAAAATATACTGTTTTTAGGACTGGTCCTTAAAAACCCTATCTGCTCCGAAAGCAAATTACCACCTGATGGCCCAGAAGTGAGTGATCATTTTACATTAAATTTAAATGCGAAAGTGATCCACCCTCTAAAGTCTAAACTATTGTTGTTTTTTGTTAATTTCTTTTACCGTCTACTTTTTGAGGTTGTTTACATGTAATCAGTACAATCTCATTTTTATTATTATTTTTACGAGAATTAGCACAGGCTGCTATAATATCAAAATACCTTTCTAATCGCGAGAAAAATAAAATTATTTCATGAGAAAAGTGAATATTTTAGGTTGTAATATTAATTCTCACAGTCAACTATCATGTAAAACAAAATTACCTCCACAAAATTACAAACATAAACAATTGATAGGAAAACAATAGCACCAGCACTTAAGACCACATGCATTTCAGGAGATTTGAAACGCATACAATTTGATAAAGAGGTCTTACCTCGAAATATGTTATGGAACCAGGTTACACACATTAGATCACCGTGTAGAAGATTTACTAAAAGAAAAATCACTTCGATTTTGTCCTTCAACATATTTCCACTTCTTGCATTGTGATAGTCTTCTATGACTTCCCCTATATACATAAACATAAATAAATTGAATATTTAAAACAAAGTTTTCAGTATTAATTCATTCTAGCAAGACTGGAAATTTCATGGTTGCTTTCTTTATCTATAATTTATTGGTAAAAATATTTCTCATGATAAATAAATACCTGTCAGGGTTTATCACCATCATCGCCATCATCATCATCATCATTATAATCATCATCACCATCACCATCATCATCATCACCATCACCATCGTCATCATCATCATCACCATTATCAGGGTCTTTTTAGGGAGGTGACGGTGGTTAAGTTGATATCGACACGGACTGAAGACCTGGGTGTTCCAAGTTCGAATCCAGTTGGTAAAAATATTTCTCATAATAAATAAATATCTGTCAGAGTTTATCATCATCGTCATCATCATCATCATCATCGCCATCATCATCATCATCATCGTCATCATCATCATCATCATCATCATCGCCATCATCACCATCATCATCGTCGCCATCGCCATCATCGTCACCATCACCATCATCATCACCATCATCATCATGGTCTTTTTAGGGAGGTGAATGTGGTTAAATGGATAACGACACGGGCTGGGTGTTCCAAGTTCGAATCCAGTCGGTTCCACAGTACCACTTTCACTTAAGGATGTTGGCAACCTTCTCGTGGTCCTTCCCGTAAGTACCTGATGTCTTTCCAGAAAGATTTCTAACTAGAAAAACATCGGGGAAACTAATGCCAACACCAGAATCATCTGATTCACACAAAAGAAGAAGAAGAAGGGTCTTTTTAAATTCCACTCCTGGTGGAGGAATCCCTCGCTGGTTTATTTCCACCTTGTTTTATCCCTGGCTAAGTGTGGTCAAGTAGGACCTAGTTGACTATCAAGGTCATCTCTCCACTGGGTTTTTTCCATTGCCCCAGGGTCCATTCTGTCGCTCTAGATGTCCACCCGTTGTCTGTACATCTCGAAAAGTGACCGGCTCATCTATGTTTTGCCATTCGTATGGCAGTGATGATGATGTCATTTACTCCAGTTTGCTGTCTGATCCAGGTGTTTCTTTTTTATCATGTAAACTGATGCCAAGCATAATGCGTTCCATTTTATACTGTGCCACTCTTAGCTTTTCCATCGCTGCATTATTAAGTGCCCATGTTTCGCTACCATATGTCATAACAGGCATGATGTATTCATTAAACACTTTTTGCTTAATGTTCATCATGGACTTTCTACTGTTCATGATGTTTTCTATATTATATATATACCTATATATCTATATATATATAAATTGACTTACATGAGTGATTTTCCACTGGAAGACTTGGGACTATAAGTTTGTTTTTGTTTTTTTTTAATATAGTTTTAATGGTTGAGAAACTTCTGAGACTATATATATATAAATTATATTTGTAATATTTTACCTACATATGACGTCGTTTCGAGCTTTCAGCTCTCATCAGTGCAGGGAAATAACAATCTCAGATGGTAACAGGGCACGAACCCGGTTCGCAGAGATACCTTGAAGCTGTAAGCGTCCGCTCAATCCCTTAAGCCACAAGAGGTTGTCATTTGATAACGAAGAAATTAAGTTATATTTAACACTGAAAGCGGTGAGTGTAAACATCAAGACATCCGATAGAACTCAACGACAGAGTCGGAGCATTGCACTGAGGCTTCAAGCAAATGTTTATTTTTAATCTCACCAACAGTGCTCGACCTCAATTTTACTTGAAGGGACTTCTAATATTAAATCATATTTTTAATATTTTACCTATGTACGTACGACGTGTATATATATATATATATATATATATATATATATGGTAAGTCAATGAAAATTGATTAGACCTGCAAATGGAAGAAAATCGATATCTTCAGTTGTTCAAAACAAGGAGCAGTTTAGTTAATCAAAAAACATTTATTTTTCTTCTCTTTCATTCCTTAAACCAGGCTTTTCAAAGATTAAAATCTTATCATCAGAGGAAAAATTATGATTGATAAGTTGACAGAAGAGGACTGTCAATGTTCTAAATTTGAAAGAGTTTTAAAAAAATTTAAAAGTTCAAACGGGTATGAGAATCACCAATAATGAAATCCAAAAAAGCGTGGGGCTCAGAAATATTGGTAAATCCAGAGGAATCCGTATAAAAATCCAATGACGACGATTCCATCCAGGTCAGTTGTCCTCGGAGAAGGGATCAAATAAGATTGACCATGTTAAGGAAAACAATATTCTTCCTGTTTTCAGTTAAGCGTATTCCAGTATATTGAGCTTTCCTTATTTCACAATAGGTCCAACTCTCTAAAAGTTTACCTTTTAGTTATAATCTACACATATATATATATATATATATATATATATATATATGTGTGGGGGGGGGGGGAATGACAAACGGAAAACCGGTTAAAGTGCAGGAGAAAAACAAAAACAAGAGATTTGACGGTTTCGTTCGTGTTGGCGAACGTCTTCAGAAAAAGTGAAGATTTGGAAATAATTTTATTTGGAAGGCACACATATGGAAGGAGGAAAGGATGATCCGATTGGATCATATGAGAAGACTTTAAGTGACATTGAAATATGACAAGTGGGTGACACATTCTTCTTTGTTTCTTATTCTTCTTTTTATATTTTTATTTATTTTCTTTTTCTTATTCACTCTCACACATACTGAGTTAGTATGGGGGAGGCGGTGGGGGGGAGCTAAGTCGAGCACCTACCATTAACATAACAATAAAGTAGAGAGAAGCTGGCTACATCTTTTCTGTGAGAAAGAGGCTGTAGGAAAGTGAAGAGATTCTCCCCACTAGATTGCCAAGTCGGTTTTGTACTCTGTCAAAGCAACAAAGAGTCCTCCGAGCGGCACCTCCCCAGATGTGGCAGCAGTACTCCATCTGAGGGCGTATCTGACTCCTATACAGGTAGAGGATTGCATTAGAAATCAGATACTTTCTGAATAATCCAACCACTTTTTCCGGCGACCTTAGCAATAGACATGGAGTGGAAATCAGTCCTAAGAGCTTATCAAAAAAGGGCCATTCCTCAAGGAGAGAGTCATTCATTTCGACAAGGGCAAAACAAGGATCCGAGCGTTGGTGGAGAAAGGAGAGAAGCTTGGTTTTAGAGGTGTTAAAAGTAACAAGCCCCATTTTTCCTCAGTGCATCACATGTTACTGATCAGAAGACAGGGAATCAGTGAGATCTTGATCACCAGTGCTCTTCAACGTGCTGCCATAGACAGTTATGACTTGAAGAAACAATGATTCCAATTCAGCTTATGATGTATTTTATTCTCTATTAACTTACGCGGCCAGGTAATTAAGACTAGAGAGAAAAATCAGTGAGTAGTAGTAGTAGCAGTAGTAGAAGAAGTGGTAGTAGCAGTAGTAGGCGTAGCAATAGTAGTAGTAGCATTAGTAGTAGAAGTGGTAGTATCAGCAGCAGTAGTAGTAGTAGTATTAGCAGTAGTAGTAGTAGTAGTAGCAGCAGCAGTAGCAGTAGTAGCAGTAGTAGTAGCAGTAGTATCAGCAGCAGTAGTAGTATTAGCAGTAGTAGCAGTAGCAGTAGTATCAGCAGTAGTAGAGGTAGTAGTAGTAGTATCAGCAGCAGCAGTAGTAGTAGTAGTAGCAGTAGCAGTAGTATCAGCAGTAGTAGCAGTAGCAGTAGTAGCAGTAGTATCAGCAGCAGTAGTAGTAGTAGTAGTAGCAGTAGTAGCAGTAGTATCAGTAGTAGTATTAGCAGTAGTATCAGTAGTAGTAGTATTAGCAGTAGTATCAGCAGCAGTAGTAGTAGTAGTAGTAGCAGTAGCAGCAGTAGTAGTAGCAGTAGTAGCAGTAGCAACGGTGGGGTTGTTCTAGATCTGATGTAGCTGCAGCTTTAACGAAAGGGAAATAAATAAACCCCCTTTTTTTTTTGTTCCAAGATCAACTCTTCCAATTTCCAATTATGTTAAACGTATCGATTAAGCATCATTCCATCGATCTAACAACATTTATTACTCGATGTTAAAACTTGGAGACTAATTAGCTCGGTCTAACCTAGATTTAAAACCACTTCTGAGTAAAACAGTAAATATTTCTTTAGGAATAGAATTATATATGTAAATTATACTTACTCACGCAGGCAAACAAATTTTCAATATGCACATGTGTAAATAATGACTAACGATACAAACGGGCACTAATATATATATATATATATATATATATATATATATATATATCGTACATGTATTGTATTAGTTTCTGTAAATGTAAATCCGTAGAAACTCAAGTGTTTATAAAAAGTGCTCAATAACAAGTAGAGCTGTTTATAAGTATAAATTTTTATTTATACAAACATTATTGGTTACATATGTGCATACATGTTTCGGTTGCACTTTTCCCAGAAAGTCAACCTCATCAGACCTGCGTGGTCTTTTGGTTTGTACTGATCATATTTATTTGGTTTGTTGTATTCTGTTACCTGATATAAGAAAGATCAATGTTCGCAGGATGCCGACCAGGTCCCCCATGTTGGCTATCATAGAAGCCCCTGCCGATAATGATACTCAGATCTTTCTTCTGAATCCCCACAGACTCCATGGAGCTTTAACTTTGATCATATTTATTTACCTGCATTCGATCTGTTGTATTTTCTTACCTGAAATAAGAAGGGCCGATGACCAGGTGCCCATGTTGGCTCTCAAAGGACCCCCAGGTGACGGTGGTTAAGTGGATAATGACACGGACTGACGACCTAAGTGTGCCAAGTTCGATTCCAGTCGATTCCATAAAACCGCTTTCACTTGGGGATGTTGAAGGCCTTAGGGAAACAAACGTTGATTACTTCATATTTAGTATAATAATAAAGTGTATTTCTTGGCTAAAAATGATGACTTTCTTCACATTTGACAAATAAAAAGTAACCCGATGGAAAATATAAAAGCGTGTAAATCCTGTTCAGTCTGTAAAAAAAACGATGCTTATGTATTATTGGAGCAGATGAAATTCATTTTCATTTTAGAAGAGTTAGTTGAAAGGGGAGATAATTCAAACTTTGTTTGTTGTTGTAACTATAATCTATAAGGAAAATCCAGAGAATTAATAAGAAAATAAATTTTTAAAAAAAGGTACTTATTCAGTTTACGGACCAGACTGAAATAATAACGTTATAATTTAGAAAGCCATTCTTAACATAGGGAGGGGGGGGGGGTGATTAACTATTCTGTACTTTTACCTAACAATTTAATAAACAGAATAGTTAATCAACCCCTCCACCTCCCCATGTTAAAAATGGATTTCTAAATTATAACGTTATTATTTCAGTCCGGTCGGTAAACTGCATAAGTACCTTTTTTTTAAATTTATTTTCTTACTAATTGTCTGGATTTTCCTTATGGGTTATGGTTACAACAAAAAAAAACATTTTGAATTATCTCCCCTTTTAACTGACTCTTCTAAAATGAAAATGAAAATTTCATCTGCCCCCAATAATGCAGAAGCACCAAAAAACAGCCAGAAGATATGTACAGGGTGGGCAAAAATAAGGGTCCTATTTTTAAAAATTCATAACTTTTTTATTTATTGATTTTTTTTTGATTTTTTTTTTAGAATAAGTAAAGGACCCCTTCCGAAGCAAGCATGAGCCGTATTAGCCCTAAGGAACGTACCCTCATTTAGAAAACATTATTTTTGCTTAAAAAACTCAAAACAGTGTAAAAAACAATACTTTAGTTTTTGTAAGTTTTAAGAAGTGTTTTTCGGCTAAAATTTGTTTTGTTTATTTCAAAAAATCTCGGAAGGGTCAGTCTACACACACATAAAGTTTGGTGAGTTTAACTTTTATTTTGTGGAAGTTATTCAAATTCAAGTTATTCAAATTTAAAGATAGGACCCTTATTTTGGCCCACCCTGTAGAAGGTTTTACAGCCTGCGAAGAGTCTCGTTTTGACATGAGTGTTTGTTGGGGAAAAACTTATTTGTGCTCAACGGTGGTGACACGAAAATGGACTTCACCATTCTCTTCACCATTCTCTTCACCATTCTCTTCACCATTCTCTTCACCATTCGGTAGAAGGATTTCACACGGAGCAGCATGTACGTTAAGATAAGGAAGTGTTATTTAGGCGTCGTACAAAGTTTAAAATGTTCAGTTTTTCATAAATGCCCATTCAATTTTTATCAAAAAATACATTTTTGATGAAGGACAGAGAAGCGCTCGAAATACTTAAATAAAAAATCTATGCTAACATCCAAGGAGAGTAGAAAGTGGACCGTGGGTTTACTTTTGGCAGCTTCGTAACTCTCGCTTCCCTTATTTTGTCTTTTAGTCCTCACATTTCATGAGCGATGTTTCTGACAAAGGAGGAAGAATTGCTGTTGTATTTTTTTTTTGGGGGGGGGGGGTAGCTGAGGGTGTTAATCTACAATTATACCAAAACTTTTAATATCTTTTATTATACATGAAAAGTAAGGTATTTAATTATTTAGATAATTTTAAAGAAGCTATTTATTTAACAAGCTGAATATATGATTACATGTTCATATAGAGTTTTTAGGTTCTCCTACACTAGTTTATGGCGCAAATCACCGAAGTTAAGCAACATTGAGCCTGGTCAGTACCAGATGGGTGACCATTTGAGAATGCCAGGTACTATACTCATATCGGTGTGGTCTTCTTTCGTGTGAATCAGATGATTCTGGTGTTGGCATTAGTTTCCCCAATGTTTTTCTAGTTAGAAATCTTTTGGCCGAAATATAAATATAACAGTCGAATCTAGAACTTTTACGAAGTTGTCTATAAAACTACTGATTTGGAAAGAAAACAAATAAGTTCGATCCAATATGCCTTCCTGGTACCTGGTGCAATTTCTTCGTCTTTCGTGTGAATCAGATGGTTCTAGTGTTGGCATTAGTTTCCCTGATGTTTTTCTAGTTAGAAATCTTTCTGACATTGGGTACTTACGGGAAGGACCACGAGAAGGTTGCCAACATCCCTAAGTGAAAGTGGTACTGTGGAACCGACTGGATTCGAACTTGGAACACCCAGGTCTTCAGTCCGTGTCGATATCCACTTACCACCGTCACCTCCCACCTGGTGCAACAATCACCTCGGACGGGTTGAACCAATTAGTGTAACATTCTATTAACAATTTGGAGCTTGTCTCGATATTTAAAAAACAGTATTTAAATATAACTAAGCATGGTTATATGTTAGCTATATGACCTTTGTATGCTACAACATACTAATCTGCAACTACATCGAGCAGTCCTTGACCCTTGATTTTGATCTGCGCCGACCTAACATTGGCCGAAATATAAATTGAATGGTCGAATCTAGAACTTTTACGAAGTTGTCTATAAAACTATTGATTTGGAAGGAAAACATAAGTTTGATCCAATATGCCTTCCTCGTGCAACTTCTTCGTCTTTCGTGTGAACCAGATGATTCTGGTGTTGGTTTTAGTTTCCTCGATGTTTTTCTAGTTAGAAATCTTTCTGGAGAGACATCGGGTACTTACGGGAGGGACCACGAGAAGGTTGCCAACATCCCTAAGTGAAAGTGGTATTGTGGAACCGTCTGGATTCGAACTTGGAACACCCAGGTCTT